>JASAMZ010003322.1:0-16062 GCA_030248115.1 Linhomoeus sp. GSCO2_2
GATAGCAATACGTCAAATGTTTTATGTTCATTACTTCGTCGTGCGTGTTGTTAAATGATTCCTCATCTTATTTCTGAAACCAATTTGAAATGCCAGAGCAAATAGGCGTTCCGTCGCGAAAATCAGGGTAGAGGCTCCTCAAAGCATACAACTGCCACTCAATTTTGAAAATTCCCCCGCAGAACGCCAAAATTAACCTTACACCAGATAACGAGTCGATCTATTCCTTCCCGATTTCCCGAAGCTCCTTCCAATGTTTTCCTCATGTTAGATTGATCCTCAGCACCTTCAACACATCAGTCATCTTCTGCAGAGACGGCAACGACGTCGCCGTGTGGCGGAGGAGGTCAGTACGTCGACGGAGTCTGCTACTGCCCTGAGGGTCACCGACCCGCAGTTCAGCTACGAAGACGCCTCCCAAAAATGCTTCAACGAGAACAAGGTCCTGGCCGCAACCCATGGCTACTGTGCCCGGCGATAACTTCGCCTACCACGCTTACTGCATGGGGTCACGAGAGGGCGATCGTTGCCTATGGCGCCCGAAGCGGAGGATTACCCGATGCTGTTCATCCAGGGTTGCAATCGCAAGTACAAGGGGGCGAGTGACACGATAGACATCAGCGGCTGGACCGCGACTGGGTGGGGAACCTACGTCATTACGAAACGGGAGTGGTTGAAAAAGCCGTGTCGGCAACGAAATATCCGTACTTCTGCATGGTGCGGACCTGTGGCTTGAGCGATCCCTGCCTGAATGGAGGCATCTGCTTACCCGTGCCAAGGATGGAGCTGCCATGTGCTCTTGCCCTAGCACCCACTTTGGAGACCGATGCCAGTTCAAAGGCAGTTGCGAGCAATACATTGTCTATGTACGTACTTCGTTCAGTTACGTATTGCTTGGGAGCCAAGGGTGCGGCAACCGACGGAACCCAGCTGGGCACGGACTCCAGCGACAGGGATCCCGTCAGGCGGCTCTTGGCATCCGCCTAGTCAGCGGCGCCAACTGCACCTACCACTTCGAGAGCAGCCCCTACCAACAAGGGCCTTGAAAGCAGCTTGGAGAATGGGTGGCCAGAGAGCAAGGGACAGCGCCCACGGCAATTACATCAGCGCGTGGCCGCCTAGACAGTCGGTGGGGGAGGAGGAGGGCATTGGGACAGAGGCCTGCTTCGTGCTGGCCATCATAGGACTGGGCCCAGGGATCATCTACATCCCCGCCTACCACCCCAGAGCCAGTCCCCCGTCGCGCGGTCCTTCTGGGCCCCTTTGGATGTGGACTGGTCGGGGGACCATTAGGCGAGCGGTCGTCCGCCACAAGGGCCCCTCTCACCCCCTCAAAAGCCGAAGAAGCCTGCCGACCGAGGGCCATGAGCCTGCCCTTCAGAAGGAGACGCCTAAGCCCCCTCCCTACTGTCCTGGAGCCCCAGCGCAAGGGACTGCTGGCCCCGTAACAAGGGCCGCCGGATCCTAGAACGGCCTCGACAACAACAACAACAACAACAACAACAAATTTTAAAAGTTCAAACAGAGAGGTACAGTAACCAAAACGCTTCAAAAACTGGAAGCGACACGCTTGCTTCGGGCTTAATAACTCGCTTGTCTGACGTCGCTGGGTTGATTTCGACACGTTGACGGGTAGCCCTCTTACTACTCTCGCGAACTGTGACGTCGAATTAATAACAAGTTTTACAAATTGCGCGCTACAGTATCTTGAAGTAATGTCCGCAAAAAGCCAAAACTTCATAGAACCTAGTCGAATAGCATATCAAAATGAAGCGCTCGACCTCCTGAGCAAGAATCCGACAACAAAAAGTTTCAAAACGTCAACGAGAGGGCTACAGTAACCAAAACGCGATGAAAACTGCAGATTTTGGTTTGTTATATCTTGGCACTCGTGCGTTGCAGAGCGGCGGTCTTGACATCGCTGAAGAGCTCACTGCAAGCCAACATCAAATCATGCTCACAACGAACCTGTAGTTTTGCGCTAGATTCCAGTCTTTTTTTAATTTAGTCTGAAAAGATGATTTTTTTGGTGTAAAGAATTAAACCCGAGCGATACCAATGTTGCGTAGCAAGACCACTCCAAAAAGTGTAGTCGCGAGGAGAGTCAAAGACGCTGCACGAAACCGGAAAGGGTCTTGCTACAATCTCAGTAAAAATTCAAAGCTCAAAACCACTCCGCTTTTTAAAAGAGACTTGTTCATCCAATACAGGGATTTGTCCAAACTTTTATATGTCGGAGTATGGGTTTATGGGCGTTGTTACGGTAATCACTCAATGACCTCAATTCCAATAAATTTGCGCGAGAAATTGGCGTTGCCCAGTAATTCCGCCGCTTCCTGCCAAGTTTCCCATTCAGTTCGTCCAACCAAACTTACTCTTAAAATTTTTTCTTGCCATCCCACCCTCTCCAATTTTCAAACCCTTTCTGTTACCGTACTCTCTTGTCATTTAGACGGTGGCCAATCTGGTCACTCAGTCCCACCTGGACGAGGGAAGGGTCTACCCCCCGCTGAGTCACATCCGCGAGATTTCGGTCCAGATCGCCACCGCCGTCGCCGACTACTGTTACGACGTGAGTGGATTTTTAATGATTTTTGGTTGATTTTTGTGGGATTTTTTGGGAGAAATTGCGCGAATTTGGCATTTCGGGGCGAAAAGTCGAACGGGATTGTGGGTTCTTTGAGAAGCGAAAGTTTCCCAGCCGACGAGTCAAATTCCGAGATTGTGTGCCGTAAATCGTGTAATTTATGATGCTAAATAAAACACAAAATATGAAACTGCGAGTATTTTAAAGCTCCAAAACTGGAGTCGAACGCAAGCAATGACCACTTGGAACTTCAGAACTCCCAAACTTCATTTGGTGCTTCTTACTACTACTACCACTCTTTTTTTACACATTTGGCCACCGTAAAATCAATAAGAAATAAAAAAATGCACATTTTAGCAAAACATGGCCGCCCACTACCCCGAGCCCGAGGACAAGGAGGCCTTCATCCGAGCGCACGTCTACGACCCCTTCAGCTACGACAGTTTCGTCCCACTGACCTACGACTGGCCCGACGAGGACATGAAGCCGAAGGTCTTCCGACGGCCTCCGAAGTAGAGAGAGAGAGAGACCGGAAGTTGAGGGTTTCCGAGTGATTTTGGGGTGTCTCGAGTGCGGTACTGGCTCCAGTGGGCGTGGAATGGGCCTGGGAGGCGTTTTTTTGCCGACCACGCGGCGACCACGCGCGGCCACGCGACGCGTGGCCGCGCGTGGTCGATGGGAAATCGGTTGGTTATGCCCCAAATATGCAAACTATATGTTTTTTGGTGGACCACACGTCGACCACGCGCGGCCACGCGACGCGTGGTCGCGCGTGGCAGCTTCAAAAATGCACCGCTGCGCCTCAAAATCCGTCCAACGCGCCCATTGGAGCGAGTGTTGTACTTTCCCGTCGTTTCTCTTATCTGTAGTCGTTACGTTTTGCTTTTGTTTGTGGTAGTTTGTAGAGAACGCGCTCATTGTTCTTTGCTCGAAGAATCTTCCCCACCCAAGGCTACGTGTTGAGAGAGGTCGACGACGCGTGTTAGCGTACTGTAGCGCGTGTTAGGGTTTGAATCTGTTGTTCTTTGTCTTGTTTTTGCCGTCTTCTCATTAGTTGTTCTTCCTCGAGTGCAGTGAGTGATCTGCCGTGTTCCGCTGCTGCTTTTAAGCACACTTAGACGCCGCGGCTTTAAAATAGGCGCCAATTGAGAGCTGAAATGTGCGAATTTTTCTTTGCGGTGGCTTTTAAAAGAAGTAAGAGGACAGATCTGACGCTAGGCATCGGTTTTTGAGTGTCATAGGCTTTTTTGCGAGCGTGAGTATTTTGGGAGTTCGTTGTGCCGTTATTTCGAAGCGAGTTATGTGTGTGTTTTTGTTCTTTCTTTGTTTCGTGTCTGTATTTAGGCGGTCACTGGTAGACGTGTCGCAACGTGGAAGTAAAACTTGAGTCTGTTAAACAAATATTTTTTGTGATTTTACAAATTGGCTAGAAATTTTGGGCCCCAAAATACCTATTTGGGCCCCAAAATACCTATTTGGTGGAGCTAGTGTAGCTCATGAAATGATGTTTTTCACAGGTACGCTTTTTTTGAAAATTCAAATTATCTAAAAAAAGACAATATGGTGGAAGGCGGCGCGTCGACGGCGGCCAATAGCCCTCTGGAGCAGTATGTGCTTTTGGCCAAAGGAGCCAAAGGGATGGCTTTGAAATGTGGGAATTTAATTAGAATATTTTCTGCAAGTTGTCTTAAAATTGTCGTACGCTACTCTAAGACATGTGTTTAGCAGGCGGATACGAATTACAAGAGTATTGAAACTACAGTAACCCCACCGACCGTCCATAACTTTTGCAATTTACGTGTTCCTTCTACATGCGTGTGTTTTAAAACAATGCGGTTTGGCCGATGTTCGCGTCCGTTTGTAATGGAAATACCGTATTTTTAACTACAATTTTAAGTTTTCAAACTACAGTAACCCGTTGTTGCAGCGCTGATCCAGCAAGCCATTTCGGATCCGGCGGTATACTTTTTCGGCGAGCTTTTGAAATGTCCCACCGTATCCGAATTGCAAAATAGCTCGGACGCTTCACTGAAATCCCATCACGACCTGCTGACGCTGTTTGCCTACGGTAACTTTGCGCACGCGATTCGATTTTTGGAAAAATATCGCTTACTATGTCAGTAGTGAAGGTAGTTGTCACATTTTTGGTCAGTTTTGGTTAAAATATCCCTGTACACCATCTAAACCACTCTGCCGTGCAATGTAGAAGCTGAAAGTGCCATGCTTGCATAACGTACTACACTGCATCGCCCTATGGTAGGCTTTGGTACATTCACCTAGTACTGTTGAAAAAAAATTTTAGAAGAATTTTAATTTTGAAAAATGATTTGGGTTAGAAATAATTTTTTCCATCTCTATCAAATCGTGACGTACCTCTAAACCATACTGTAACGAAGTCAGCTTTCTTCCACTTTTTTTACAGATCATTTGATGCTTTTTTCAAGTTTTTTTTCGCCCGGCCTCAGCCGGGCGAACCCCTACGAGAGCTTTTCGTGCGTGCGTTCGTCTGTAACGCTCTCAGATCTCGGCGTTGGAACGTCGTAGGAAGGAGATCTTGTACTTTATGGATAGGTCTCGACTCACTGGTAATGTCGCTAAGAGACTTTGAAATTCAAAACTTTGAATTGCGCGCGCTACAATAACCGAAAGGTCTAAACGCAAAACGGCTCTAACACGCTCGTCTTACGTCGTAGAGCGCCGTGCGATAGGTCAACTAAAAGGTCTCGACGTGCTCTTTCACTCGGCGTAAAAAATTTGTTTATTGCGCAAACACGCACCACGAAAAGCGACATTCTCGTGTTTTTAGCATAGAAATCGCTCTAACTCGCTCAGCGTGGCGTCGTAGAGAGACGATATTGAGTTGCTGGATAGCTCTTGACTCACTGATCATTTGTTCCTCTATTGGTCGAAACTCAAAAGTTTGAATGTCGCGAGCTACAGTAACCCAAAAGTTCAAAACACAAAACTTCTCTAACTCGCTCGTCTTCTGTCGTAGAGAGACGATCTTGAGTTGGTTGAATAGGTTTCGTCACACTAATTCCGTTAAGAGAAGTCGAGATTCTAAAGTTTGAATTTGGCGAGCTACAGTGACTCAAAGGTTCAAACAGCAAATCGGCCTTAACTCGCTCGTCTTACGTTGTAGAGCGGCATTCGTTCGACCGTTTGAAAGCTTACCGTAGCAATACGTATGTTGGTCGTACTTCGTTCAGTTACGTATTGCTTTTGTGAGCTCCCAGGAAAAGTTGGTTTTTTAAAAAAACGATAAGTGAGACACATTTGCAGACGTTGCAACAGGATGGTCGCGCGAGGCGACCAGCGCCATTGGCTCGCAACAGTACAGACCTTCTGCAACAGGCTAGATTTTGCAACAGGACGAATCTTGCAACAGGACAGATCTTGCAACAGGACAGACCTTGCAACAGGACAGATCTTGCAACAGGACAGACCTTGCAACAGGACAGATTTTGCAACAGGACAAATCTTGCAACAGGACAGATCTTGCAACAGGACAGATTTTGCAACAGGACAAATATTGCAACATGACAGATTTTGCAACAGGACAAATCTTACACGGGACAGATCTTGCAACAGGACAAATAGTGCAACAGGATAGATCTTGCAGCAGGACAGATTTTGCAACAGGACAGACCCTGCAACAGGACACATCTTGCACAGGATAAATTTTAGCAACAGGACAGATTTTGCAACAGGACAAATCTTGCAACAGGACAGATCTTGCAACAGGACAGGCCTTGCAGCAAGACAGATTTTGCAACAGGACGAATGTTGCAACAGGACAGGTCCTGCAACAGGACGAATCTTGCAACAGGACAGGTCCTGCAACAGGACAAAT
Organism: Linhomoeus sp. GSCO2_2; assembly: GCA_030248115.1. Classification (NCBI taxonomy): domain Eukaryota; kingdom Metazoa; phylum Nematoda; class Chromadorea; order Monhysterida; family Linhomoeidae; genus Linhomoeus; species Linhomoeus sp. GSCO2_2. The sequence continues at coordinate 6,441 of JASAMZ010003322.1, forward strand.
CTTGAAACAGGACAGATCTTACAACAGGACAAATCTTGCAGCAGGACAGATCATTCAACAGGACAGATCTTTCAACAGGACAGATCCACATCTTTCAACAGGACAGATCTTGCAACAGGACAGACCCTGCAACAGGACACATCTTGCACAGGATAAATTTTTGCAACAGGACAGATTTTGCAACAGGACAAATCTTGCAACAGAACAGATCTTGCAACAGGACAAATCTTGCAACAGGATAGATCTTGCAGCAGGACAGATCTTGCAACAGGACAAATCTTGCAACAGGACAGACCCTGCAACAGGACAGATCTTCAACAGGACAGATGTTGCAACAGGACAGATCTTACAACAGGACAAATCTTGCAGCAGGACAGATCATTCAACAGGACAGATCTTTCAACAGGACAGATCTACATCTTTCAACAGGACAGTTCTTGCAACAGGACAGACCCTGCAACAGGACAGAGCTTGCAACAGGACAGACCTTGCAACAGGACAGACCTTGCAACAGGACAGACCTTTCAACACGATAGATCTTGCAGCAGGAGAGACCTTGCAACAGGACAGACCTTGCAACAGGACAGACCTTGCAACAGGACAGACCTTGCAACACGATAGATCTTGCAACAGGAGAGACCTTGCAACAGGACAGGCCTTGCAACAGGACAGACCTTGCAACAGGACAGACCTTGCAACACGATAGATCTTGCAACAGGAGAGACCTTGCAACAGGACAGACCTTGCAACACGACAGACCTTGCAACAGGACAGACCTTGCAACACGATAGATCTTGCAACAGGACAGACCTTGCAACACGATAGATCTTGCAACAGGACAGACCTTCAACAGGGCAGATCATGCAACCGGACATTACGGCCATTGACGACTACATTCCATGCTATTCAGATCACAGAAATTCTTCTGCAACAGGAAGGAACGGCTAGTGGTTGTTACGCACAATGTGTGACATACATATTTGTGAGCTTTATGACTGTGCACCGATTGCGAAGTCGAAGCCGTTTCTAAGACTGCTCTTCACTTACACATTGGACGTGGCTGGTGGGTGAATTAGTCGATCGAACTAACTAAAGGGTGTTTTTTGAAATGTTCGTATTTCTTTTCAGAATAACTTTTGCTATTCGCGACGGTTCCAGACGAGGTTTTCACATCTCAGACACTACACCTTGGGATTTTGTTTGTAAAAATTTCAAGTCAATAGGTTGAGTCATGCACGAGATATGGCGCCACAAAGTTGAGACAGCGATTCGGTGGAAGCAGCTGGAGACCGAGGCCATGACTTCAGAGCAGCGGCTGCACGCAGACGCCCTCGTTGTCTTCGCACACATCTGTACGCATCTGTAATCACATCTGCACACATCGTCACAATCCTCGTGATTGTAATCACATCCAGATGTGTGCGAAGACAACGAGGGCGTCTGCGTGCAGCCGCTGCTCTGAAGTCATGGCCTCGGTCTCCAGCTGCTTCCACCGAATCGCTGTCTCAACTTTGTGGCGCCATATCTCGTGCATGACTCAACCTATTGACTTGAAATTTTTACAAACAAAATCCCAAGGTGTTGTGTCTGAGATGTGAAAAGCTCGTCTGGAACCGTCGCGAATAGCAAAAGTTATTCTAAAAGGAAATACGAACATTTCAAAAAAACACCCTTTAGTATACAGTATCCCCCGGCGTACGCAAAAGCGTACATACATAGGGTACGTACGAACCAGGATACCAACTGAGGCAGCGACAGCGAGCGCTGAAGCGACAGGCTCCCAAGTTGAGCGAATGATTCCAAGTGAACAAAATGCTTCAGCTGCTTTGGCTAGAGAAACCCGTAGTGTAAGGTGTGAGAGTGTAAGCTGTGCTATGAGTGAACGCAAACAACTTCGTTCTCATCTTCAGATTCGCGGGAACTTCATTCGCAACCTGAGCCCTCTCTTCGCCCTTCTCATTCCACAAGTCGTCTCTGCAGCAGCGCCACGTTGACTCTCTGCCATTCCACCAGTTGTCCTCCTCAGCTCTGTCTACTGGAGAGCATTCCTTTGCCGCTTCTCGTCTTCAGTTGTCTCTTTGTCGATTTCTAATGGAAGTCAGGACCTCACTTAAAGTTCAAGAGAGAGTCGTCTGTGACAAAAGAGCCGACACAGATGCAGTCAAAGTAGCGTTTCAAGTCGGTTATAGAAGCGGTTAGTTGGTGTGCAGTCGCTGGCCATCAGCTCAGTCAAATAGCAACCAGACGAAGAACCTGGGAGAGGCCATGGGCAGTGCAACTTGTAGGCTTGCGGAGAGTGAGGCAGCCGCCTTGTCTATCTCTCTCCATTTCTGTACATAGCCTAACGGAGCTCTAATGCAAGGGTGGGAGGCCATGGGCAGTGCAACTTGTAGGCTTGCGGAGAGTGAGGCAGCCGCCTTGTCTATCTCTCTCCATTTCTGTACATAGCCTAACGGAGCTCTAATGCAAGGGTGGGAGGCCATGGGCAGTGCAACTTGTAGGCTTGCGGCGAGTGAGGCAGCCGCCTTGTCTATCTCTCTCCATTTCTGTACATAGCCTAACGGAGCTCTAATGCAAGGGTGGGAGGCCATGGGCAGTGCAACTTGTAGGCTTGCGGAGAGTGAGGCAGCCGCCTTGTCTATCTCTCTCCATTTCTATACATAGCCTAACGGAGCTCTAATGCAAGGGTGGGAGGCCATGGGCAGTGCAACTTGTAGGCTTGCGGAGAGTGGGTATTGGAGGGTCACAATTCAGAATTTGCTATTAATTTTGCGATCAGCATGGCCACTAAGCCTCAGTGACATGTCTCGTTGATCAATGCACAGCATGATTCAACTCCCAAAATTCTTCTGAAAGAGGGGAGGAGTGCCCCGAGGAGCTCTGCCCCTGCCTACTAATCTTGTATTATACCTGATTTTGTGCGCCTAGTCTGGTAGCACAGCTGGTGGGACAGAGCAGAGAGGCGCTGGCGACGGCGACTGTCTTGTTGTGGGAGTCACGTGTGCAACACTGGAAGGAAAGAGATTCTGCCTGCGACGTAGGCGTGCCCGCAAGTGACGGAGGCAGGCATTCGAGCTTCACTTCAGAAATGTTTTGCCAGGCGCTCAAATACAGTCTGGATCGTGTTACAACTCAATTATTCAACAGTTTGGTGGCTCAGCTACTGTACAGCGAGACATTGTTATTCTAGACCGCAGCAGAGTCAATTCCCATTTTGTCCAATTTCACACACCGTCAACAGCTCTAAGTTTTGGGGAGGTGGGGGGTGGGGGGTGCCCTTCTCGTTGTTAACCACGAGGTAGCGCGCACTGAGAAGTTCGTACTGTCGCGTGCGTACGATGCTGAAGAGATAGGGCAAAGTGTGTGCAGTCTCTTCAATGCTGAGTGGTCACTGAAGCCAAAGTCAGCACAGCAAGGAGGATATCAGTGCTAGATTGACAAGCAGATCGGCGAGCCAAATACTAATGCTTGCGTAACAGCTAATTATCAGTCGCGATTAATTGCTTAGTCAGACCGCAACCATACATGTGGTATGCAGTGCGGAGTGTAGCTGTAGACTTCGGTCACTTGAGGCGAGCTCGGCCCCTCCCTTGCCTTGGACCAACGCTTTGTCTTTACCTTTTGAGAAAGAGCGCTTGGACTCTACGAGTCCTTTAATGTGAATACTGTCAAAGGCACACGTTGCTGTCGCAGCTGCCTCTGCATGCTCTGTCCGCGTTTGTTTACCCAAAGAACCCTTGACACGTGTGCCAGACTGACAAAAGATCCGCCTGAGAGCGAATGATCAAAGCGTTTGGTCCGTCGGCGTAAGCGTTTCGCGTAGTCGATAAATCGTCTTCTGAACGGGAAGTTTTCAATCCTACTGAAATCTCAGAAACAGAAAACCTTCGAGCTTTACGTTTGCGGCTAGCGCTCTTTAGGTAGAGAACAGAAGAGAATACGGGTGGAACAGCCTTTACAAGGCTTGTATTTGGAGTTGAAGCGCCCACGCCAAAAGGGTAATAACCTACTGTAATAAGCCCCGTGGCTTATAATCAGGAAAACCGGATAAGACACTGAGAGTGGACGAATTTCTTCTCACTTTGGCGCAGTACACTTGCATATTGGCAGTTTCGTACTGGCTTTCATACGTTAAATTATCTTGACGATGGTAAAAGTGCTTAATGAACTTCTGTGCTCCGATTAGTGGCCGCTCTCGCCCCGGCCGGGCAATTTGTGATCGCCCTCAACCCTCAACTCGATACATGTGTTCCCACTGTGCGTGCAAGACAACCAACCAAACATTTGAATTTTGGCGTTCCAAGACGGTGGCATAACGAGTCATCTGCCTGACGAGTCAGTCTCAGCTCAGCGCTGCCAATGCCGCAGTTCAGTAGCTTCGACGAGTGTGAGAAGCGCAATTCGGGCCTGGGCGCTCACAATCAAAGGAAATGTTTCAGCCGGTCTAGAGAAGCTCGTAGCGGATAAAAACTACAGTTTGCCTCTATCTCTCGCTGCTTCAAGGTACCTAAAGGGATCGTTTTAATTAGACTTATTGGTGCGACGAAGTCTCTTCGCAACTTGAGTCGCTCCCACCACCTTTGCCGTCGTCCAATCCGCCTCTGTAGTTTCGATTACAAGTATGTAGGAGTAGGGATCAGAGCACGCCGAGCAAATGGTTGTTACGCACAATGTGTGACATACATATTTGTGAGCTTTATGACTGTGCACCGATTGCGAAGTCGAAGCCGTTTCTAAGACTGCTCTTCACTTACACATTGGACGTGGCTGGTGGGTGAATTAGTCGATCGAACTAACTAAAGGGTGTTTTTTGAAATGTTCGTATTTCTTTTCAGAATAACTTTTGCTATTCGCGACGGTTCCAGACGAGGTTTTCACATCTCAGACACTACACCTTGGGATTTTGTTTGTAAAAATTTCAAGTCAATAGGTCGAGTCATGCACGAGATATGGCGCCACAAAGTTGAGACAGCGATTCGGTGGAAGCAGCTGGAGACCGAGGCCATGACTTCAGAGCAGCGGCTGCACGCAGACGCCCTCGTTGTCTTCGCACACATCTGTACGCATCTTGTAATCACATCTGCACACATCGTCACAATCCTCGTGATTGTAATCACATCCAGATGTGTGCGAAGACAACGAGGGCGTCTGCGTGCAGCCGCTGCTCTGAAGTCATGGCCTCGGTCTCCAGCTGCTTTCACCGAATCGCTGTCTCAACTTTGTGGCGCCATATCTCGTGCATGACTCAACCTATTGACTTGAAATTTTTACAAACAAAAATCCCAAGGTGTTGTGTCTGAGATGTGAAAAGCTCGTCTGGAACCGTGCAAATAGCAAAAGTTATTCTAAAAGGAAATACGAACATTTCAAAAAAACACCCTTTAGTATACAGTATCCCCCGGCGTACGCAACAGCGTACATACAGTACGTACATACGAACGAGGGTACGAACTGAGGCAGCGACAGCGAGCGCTGAAGCGACAGGCTACCAAGTTGAGCGCGTGATTCCAAGTGAACAAAATGCTTCAGCTGCTCTGGCTAGAGAAACCCGTAGTGTAAGGTGTTAGAATGTAATGTGTGCGATGAGTGAACGCAAACAACTTCGTTCTCATCTTCAGATTCGCGGGAACTTCATTCGCAACCTGAGCCCTCTCTTCGCCCTTCTCATTCCACAAGTCGTCTCTGCAGCAGCGCCACGTTGACTCTCTGCCATTCCACCAGTTGTCCTCCTCTGCTCTGTCTAATGGAGGGCATCTCTTTGCCGCTTCTCGTCTTCGATTGTCTTTTTGTCGATTTCTAATAGAAGTCAAGACCTCACTTAAAGTTCAAGAGAGAGTCGTCTGTGACAAAAGAGCCGACACAGATGCAGTCAAAGTAGCGTTTCAAGTCGGTTATAGAAGCGGTTAGTTGGTGTGCAGTCGCTGGCCATCAGCTCAGTCAAATAGCAACCAGACGAAGAACCATCGGAGTGCCGCATTGCAACGGCCTCAATTGCTATTGCTATTGACGAGGCGACGTGGCGGTTAAGACTCGCTTTTTGTAAGAACCAACCTTTTTAGGCCAAAAGTGGCCCACTTTGCCGAAAGTTTCTTCGATTTCGATGAAAATTGGTACGCTGGTACAACTTTACATACTGAACACATATCTAAAGTCAAAAATCGGAAATTTATGGGCAATTTTTGAAAATTTCGGTTTTTTGGCCAAAACTCACGATTTTTTTGGTCAAATCGCAAAAATAATACCAGATTTGGAATCGGCATGAATTTTTGCGTCTGGTGGTACTAAAATTTTGCAAAAAAATAAAGTTTTTGTTTTGAAATTTTTCATTGAAATGTCGTCGGTGACGAAATTTTGAGGTTTTTGGCGAATTGCTCCAAAACGGCAAGAGTGCAGCAGAATTTTATTTTTGATTCTGAAAGCCCGTTCAATTCTGGGTCGGACAGGGTACTAGAGAAATTGCCAAAGTGGGCCCCACGCGGTCAAAAATGGCGCCGAAGATACCCTACCCAGGCATTTTTGACGCATTTTCAACTTTCAATACTGTGCCGCAGCCTAACCAAGCGATGTACGAAGGTGGTGTAGTTGAACAAAATACTTGTCTCTACACCCTCTGTCGCTGTGCCAAGTTTCAGCAAAATCGGCGACAAAAAATGTTTTGGAAGAATTTTGGGCGAAAACGATTTTTTTGTCAAAATTCCTTTTGTCGCCGATTTTGCTGAAACTTGGTACAGCGACAGAGGGTGTAGAGACAAGTATTTTGTTCAACTACACCTTCGTACATCGCTTGGTTAGGCTGCGGCACAGTATTGAAAGTTGAAAATGCGTCAAAAATGCCTGGGTAGGGTATCTTCGGCGCCATTTTTTGACCGCATCGGCCACTTTTGTCAATTTCTCTAGTACCCTGTCCGACCCAGAATTGAACGGGCTTTCAGAATCAAAAATAAAATTCTGCTGCACTCTTGCCGTTTTGGAGCAATTCGCCAAAAACCTCAAAATTTCGTCACCGACGAAATTTCAATGAACCAGGCAAGTCGTCCGGGGGACGCAGTATACTCCACAAATTTGGACTCCTACGCACGGTGACTCTTCTGCTGTTGTGGCCTCCTGACACTCTCAATCGCAAAAGCAATGCTGAATTCGTGATCTACATCCCAAAATACCCCAGATTCGACATACAACACCCCTAGTTTCCTATGGACTCTGGGAACCGAAATTCTGCACTTGGGGTACGGTAGCATACAAATTTGTCGTAGGTACGTTCAAACAACCTCTAAACACTGAACGGATGCCAAATTCGTAATCAGCGCCCCCGAAAACCCCGAAATCGAGCGTCCATATTGGCAAAGTCGACCCCCGACGTACAAAAGTCGAACCGACGCGGCAGGGATACTGTAGCTCTGCAAATATTTCAAAAATACTTTTCTGGACCAGATTTTAAGCGCAGAATCGTTTGAAATCACTTTTGGAACGATTCGGCAACGCATTCGAGCGCTATAGACGCCGAAATGCGAAAATCACAAATTTCGACCCCGGAGTCAAAAAGTCGCAGTGCAAGAAAGTTTTTTGTGTTTCGCCCGATTTTCCCCGTCCATGGCTCATTCAATAGGAGGACATATCGGAAGGAGCACCAAGAGTGGTCTCGGCGCTCTAGCTGCTACCTAGCTCGCACAGCAGCCACGTCCAATGTGTAAGTGAAGAGCAGTCTTAGAAACGGCTTCGACTTCGCAATCGGTGCACAGTAAGTTAGAGCTCACAAATATGTATGTCACACATTGTGCGTAACAACCATTTGCTCAGCATATGATGCCTACTTGCTACAGTGTACTTTGTAATCAAAACTACAGAGGCGGATTGGACGACGGCAAGGTGGGTTGGAGAGACTCAAGTTGCGAAGAGACTTCGTCGCAGCAATAAGTCTAACTAGCGGCCTGGGCGCGCGCCTTCGGCGCGCGCGGAGAAAAGCCCTGCGCGGGCTCGCTTCGCTCGCCCGCTCCAGGCTTTTCGTCTCGCTCGGCGCTGCGCGCCTCGCTCGACAGCCGCCGCGTGGGCTTCTGCTGTAATTATACTGCCTGAGTTGGCTGAAGCATCTGTGGGCAAGGCACCGCGCGACGGGCACCCCCAGTGTTGCCGTCTGCCGCACTTCAATGTTAGCGAAAGATGGGAAGCCTAAGTTAGGTTGTTATTAGTGATTGGCAAGTGATGAAAATTATAAGCTGTTAATTTTGGAAGTGCGTTGCCCAGCGCACGCGTTCGGGGACGCCGCAACACTGGTGCGCCGCCTACCTAAGGGGGAGCGCGTCGCGCAGTACGTAAGGCGATTTGGCGTAATCGCACGCGGCACCTATGTACACTCGACACTGCACTGTACGATACCGTTCACACTACGCATGGGGTACACATGTGACAATAGTTTAATCGGCGATTTTTTTTGTTTTTTTTGGATGTTTTATTTGCTGAGTTGTGCGACGATTGTGTGGTGGTGTGCGCGTGGTGCGGCATGTGCTTGTGTTGATGTGTAGACTTGCGCGTAGAAGTAGTCACACGCGGCACTTATGTACAGCGGACGCACACAAAATCCATTATTGGAACTGTTGGATGCCGTCACGTTTAAATCCGTTTTGTCCGTCCGATTTGCATGGAGTTGGGAACCGTCTGGTTGCGTCATGCGTGAATTCGTTTTGTCCTGTTGCAAGATCTGTCCTGTTCCAAGATTTGTCCTGTTCCAAAATATCCTCTTCCAAGGTATCTTATTCCAAGATTTCTCCTATTCTTGAGCTATCCTGTTGCAAGGTATCTCCTGTTGATCTGTCCTGTTGCAGGGTCTATCCTGCTGCAGGGTCTGTACCTGTTGCAAGAGAGTTCTCCTATTCCGACATTTTCTCCTATTCCGGAAGACTTATTTTCAGCGGACAGCGCTGACTGCCTCAGCGAACGCGCCGTACAAAGCGCCGCGCAAAACGAATGATAGAAAGCGGGCAGATTTCCCGGTTGCAAGATATTCCTGCTGCAATTCTTCTCTTTGAACTCCTGTTGAGGCCGACAGCGCTGGTCGCCTCGCGCGACGATCCTGTTTTAACGTCTGTCCCGGTGCAGCGTCCCGTCGCACAAACGCTCTCCTGTTGCAAGCTAAGGGCGCTGACTGCCTCGCGAACGCGCCGTACAAAGCGGAGCGCAAAACAAATGCTAGAGGATGGGCCGATTGTCCTGTTGCAAGATCTGTCAGTCGCTGAAGTGGCTAGAATTGGCTGCGCGAGCATTGTCGTACTGTTCGGCTCTGTTGCAATTGCACATTGCAAGGTTCTCTGGTGTACCGCGCACTGCCGCACTGTTCGCTTTTGCGGCTCTGCTACCGTGCATTGCCGTACTGTTCAGGCAAAGCCTGCGTTGAAGGCAGGCAGCAGCAGGCGACGCTGGCCGTGCAGCGATTGATTCTCTGCGGTCGATCGATCGTAGCGAGCGAGCTTCTCTGCGGGACGCCGCTGGCGTCCTGGCGCGTGCGTGCTGAAGCGTCGTGTGGCGAAGTGCTAGCGAGGCAAGCGCATGCTGAAGCGTCGCGTGGCGAAGTGCTAGGGAGGCAAGCGTGGACGGACGGACACTACACCTAGCTAGCATAGTAATGTAG
>JASAMZ010003323.1:0-32388 GCA_030248115.1 Linhomoeus sp. GSCO2_2
GTCCCAGTCTTCGGCGGCCTGCCACTACAGGCCAAGGGTCTGGCGTTTACTTTCTTCTGGACAAGTGGACAAAGTACGAACTACCGTACTTCAATCGCAGATCATATGGGGCGTACCCACCGCTTGAAACTCTTGTCCTTCTTGAGGCCCTTCTCGAAATCGTCCAACTCGTCGGCGCAGACGGCGCTGGCGCCCCCCTACCTGCTTCCCCGTCGCTTCCGACTGCGCCACGAACTTTCGATACGCGTCCATGCGCTCCGACTCGCTTCTGGAAACAACTACAACCATAGGTGCAGGCGGGGGGACGGGGGGGGGGGGCCCCCCCCCCCCTCTGGCCCTGGCCTCTAGTGAACTTTTCACTGATACTCCCCCCCCTGGCATCCGAAATTCGGAAATAGATCCGGAAATTTCGGAAATTTTCGTGTGTTTTTGGTTGTTTTTGGTCCTATTTTGTCCAAATCTTCGCCTGCGGCGCTATATTTCGTCTATTTATGCACAAATTAGCATGTTTTAACCAAATTAAGGCGATTTGGAGCGTTTTTTTTGCCTTTCTATAAAGCTGTTTACTGGTCCCGGGACACCCCCCCCCCCTCTCAAAAATTTTCATTAACTAGAACCCCCCCCCCCTGGCCTCCGGGTGGCCTGCACCTATGACTACAACTGTCGTTCTGTATCAAGGTACTTCAGAGGTCAGACTCCAAGCTCACAGCTACCTCTCATCCAAGCCATCCATCAGTTCCGAGACGTTCAGCAACTTCTCGGTCTCCACCACGATCTTCGTACTCGGGAAAGAGGAAGTTGTTCTGGAACGATTCCTCATCGGCTTCCACCGCAGCGGTCGATGAGTCGACGGCGCACTTCTCCCTGTGGCCGGCCTTCCAGTGGAGGGCCTGGTGCGCCCTGGAGCAGTACCAGAGGCGCTGGCAGCGGCCGCACTTCTTCCCGGCGCCGCAGCCGCAGACGGCGCACAGATTGGAGAAGTCGGCAATTGATTTCTGGGTCGATACTCGGGGTCGTCTTCGGGAGAGGGGGGCGCCGCCTCTGAGTAGAAGGGATTCTGGCGCGGAAGCTGGCAGCGGAAGACGCGCAGACCCTTGGCGCAGTCGGCGGAACGACAGGCGAAGAGGAACAGAGTGCGGTGGAAGCAGTCGGCGGAATTCTGCATGGAGACGGGAGCGTAGATCTGCAGCAGCGGCGCCAGCGGCGACTGGCACAGCTGAAGGGGAAAGGGAACATGGCACCCGAGAAAAGCAGGCATTACATCCAACACTGCTACAGTACCTGACAAGCGAGCCGCTCCGCTGTGGGAAGGGGCGCATAGGCGAGCCAGCTGGGCTTCCCTCCCACCTTCCCCAAGGGGAAGAACCAGCTCTGCAGACGACGCCTTCTCACTTCCTCGTCTTCGTCCTCATCGGGTTCCACCACATAACCCAGCTCAACCGGCGCAATAGCAGACAAGCCGCCTTCAGTCATAGTCTCAGCAGCAGTCCAAAGGGAATGTCTTCAAAATGTCACTGCAGTTGGTGGGCGATTCTTGAACGGAAGTGTAGGCGTGCGCGCAATCAGTCTTGTTTGCCCAGAGGTCTGAAGGGAATGGGCGGGCGCTCCTCCTCTCTCCAGGCGGTGACGACGAAGCCGATGAGCACCACGTGCACGAGAACCACGGCCACTATCGCCGCGTACAGCATCGAGTCAGAGGCGGAGTAGTGGAGCAGCGCTGCAAACGAAAATTGATCGTCTTGGCCCTGCCAAGATTTCTGATGAGTCACAACTCTGCGAAGTTGTCTGACAAAGCGGCTCGCGTAAACATCGGCTACAATTTGGTATGGCGTCTTGTCACTGGTCGGAGAACATGCTTCGAACAAGGGTAGTGATGTGGTGTATTAGGATGAGCGTGTGTTGGATTCATACCTCTACACACTCATCCAAATGTAGTTCGGACAACTCACATTCAAAGAAATACTTCTTGACGAAGAACATGGAGCCCAGTGGGACGAAGATGATCAGCAGACTGTAGGTGATCAGCTTCTTCAGCGCCGCCGTCGTCTGCGGATCCCGGATGTCCGGCACCAATTGCTCCATTCTGTCTGTTTAATTGGGATTAGATCGTTTCAGCAGAGTTGACTAGAGGTATAGAACGATAGGGCACAACCGCCTGGGGTTACAGTGCCTGGCGTCGTCAGAGCACAGCACTTTACTCACACGAGAAGAATCGTTGTGGAAGTGGAAAGCAGCAGCGGATTGCACAAAGTGACAAGGAGAAGCGAACATTGGCACTTGGTTACGGTAAGACGCCCGAGTAACAAACGACAACAAAAACAAGTCACAACCAATTGAGTGAGGGACACGGCACTTCGCAAGTGAAGTTGTAAAGCAAGATTACTTGGTGGATACTGTATCGTGTGTTGGTAACGCTTCACAACCGCTGGACCGTCACAGGCACGTCAATCAACGAAGTGAATACGGTAGGTAGTAAGACGATAACACAGCGCGTAAAGGAGCATTCGTCAAAATGTCGCAGCGAAGCAACTCAACACCTAGTATTACAAATCGTCACTGCATGGAGGCAGAACACGCACGCCTCCAGCCCGACTGGGATCGGGCCGTCGTCCAGTCGATTCGCTGCTTCGGCCGCTGGATCTCGAGTCAGTACTGAAAACATGAAACACATTCGAATTCGCCACTCGCCTTAATAAGACTCGCGCCCTACTCTCGCGAAGGGGCCGTCGCCGTCCGATAGTCGTCCGTCTCATCTAACGGGCCGCATCGTCGGAGTCCGCCTGAGATGGGTCGCGATATCACGGCGTAGCCTTCCGAATCGTGCGCTACGCTGGAAGCCACTGCGACGCCGCCGAGGTTCCGGCTCGCACTGGCGTCGCCACCGGCGACCCCCTGTTGCTGTTCGTCATCGAAGGAGATGAGATCGGGCCCGTGGCTGGTCCCGTTGTCTTGGTGACTTCGACGAAGACTGGCCATGTTCTGAAGCGGCTGTGGAAGATTACGGTGGTATAGATCACAAGATCGACCAGCAAAGGCGCACCCTCTCGTTGTCGAGCTCCTCCTTGCGACGCCGGTACTTGTGTCGCTCCTTTCGCTGCAGATACCTAGCCAGCTCCTCGTCCTGCAGCTGCCGAGCCTTGCGCTCGTCCTGAGCGACAGAGGTGAACTACTGTACAGTGAACAGGAGCAATACTGGTGGTGCATATCCGCCGCAGAGTGTAGACGCCTTGTCTACTCGGGTATCACAACCAGAGCTAAGACAATGCAACTCACCGCCTCCGAGAACGATCGCTGGAATCTCCCGGCGTCTGAACCTCCTTCCCCGCCGTCGACCGAAAGCGAGCCCTGAAGACGGCGCGACAACTCGCCGTCTCGGCGAGCTTGCTCGATCATGCGCTCGCGCTGCTGCTCCCGCCGGGCCAACTCGCGCCGCTGCATCTCCGTCGCCAGAGCCTGAATGACGTTGTGGAGGTAGGGGGAAGGAGTTTTGGGAAAGGCAATGAGAAGAGAGGGCGGAGGCTGGGGCGCACCTGGTCGGCTTCCTCGGAACGCCTACGGGCTTCCAGCTCCTCTGCGTCCTGCTGGCGCTTCAGGCGGGCGGCCAGCTGCGCGTCCTCCTTCTCCCGATCCAGACGCACCTGTGATGAGATGAGAAAGGAAGTCAGTCGGCTACCGTGATACGTCGACAAGTGGTGATGCAGTATTGCTAGTTCCACCTAGTACCTACCTGGGCCCAGTACTCGGCGGCGAACTCGTCCTCGAGACGCTGCTCCTCCTTCGTCTTCCGCGTGTCGCTGCCCACCAGACGGCGCTCGCTTCGATTCCGGTTGTAATGGCCGTCGACTGCAACGACAGTCGCAATGAGTACAGCTACGTAAGCATGACTGCCAGGGAAGAAGGGTACTACGGTACTACTACCCACATTCTTCCTCCTGTATACGGTAGGCGAGCGCCCAGTCTTCCTTCGACACCCATGTCGACTTCACTGAAAGCGGAAGAACAGAACTGCACTACTGCGCACATCAAACATTGCCAGCGTACCAATGCGTTACCTTGATCGAGATCTGCCTTGTCGACCGTCGCTTCCACCGGATCGGCAGCAGCACTGGAGGACGACGGCTGCTGCTCCTCCTCGAAGCTGCCCTTCAGCATCACTGCGCCAGGAAATATACCTCTGACAGAAGCTTTCCCGGCGCCACAACTTCAAAGTAATCCCAGATGGGTTGTTCGTACCCAGCGAAATCTCTGGCGGGAATAGACAACTTTCGCAGAGCTTTTACTCGCCGTGTCGAATTTTCAACCAGAGAGACGAGAGAAGCGAAGTCGATTTCCGCGCGTACTCACGCACACGCACACGCGCACACAAAAGGAGGTCACCGTCGCAAGAAGCCAGCCGAAAATGTGCGCAATCGCAAGCCGGCCGACCGACCAAACAAACGAGACACAGAGAAGGAGAGAGCACTTCCTCTATTCATACCCAATTTTGTTCGCCTAACAACGACACGCGCGTCTCACAAAACGAACCAACCCAAACGAACGTACCGTATGTACCTATTGTATGTGTAGACAGAAACGAGAGCGCGCGCGCGACAAACGAGCAAACGAACGGAACTGCCAACAAACAACCAGGCAAAATTGGAGCAAGATTCGAAGAGTACCTAAGGTCAGGAGAAGGGTACGCGCAAAATGCGACGACAGTGTGTGGCGAAACGGAATCCACAAACAAACGTGGCACGCGATTGCATCGATACATAGGGCGTGCGGGCGGGCGGTCCCGTCCACACTCTGCATATACGTCTTACCTGCGAGCGAACGTTTATTGTACCTAAGGTTCCTTTGGCTTGGCCTACCTATCACACGCCGCGAGTTCTACCCTAGCCGCTTCCAGCGAAGAAGACACCCAAAAACGACACTGCTGCCCGCCGGCTCGATCCTTTCACCGGTAGAGTCTGACCAATTCTCTGAGTTCCGCCGAGACGACCCGCATTTCGGCAGCTCTGAAAGAAGCAACGCACAAGATGCCGCGAAGCGAGCAGACACACAAGCACGCTGAAGTCGATACTCGCCTATGAGATAGTTGCGCTCAGTGGTAGAAGTTGTAACTCACTCCAAGAGGCGGTCGTGGAAGCCGGCCAGCTGCTCCGGGGTCGCCTGCACCAGGCAGTAGGCGTGCCGGGGAATGGAGGAGAGCGCCGAGCGCAGCCACTCCGACAGGTGCTGCAAACGCACGCAAGCCGGATAACATTCAAAGATGGACGGCAAACGCAGAAGCCTACAGCAGTCATCGTAGCAGAGGCCATTATGTCGAGTCGCGAACGAGTGACTGCGCTGCGCTGCGCTGCGCGCCTTCGTCCGTTCGTATCAGAAGCTCAGCTCTTCACTCTACCTGTTTGCTCAGCTTGCCCAGCTGCCAGAGGAGCTCGGCCATGTCTCGCTGGTAGTGGCTGGGAAGAGCGAACAGAGCAGCCGCCAGCAGACACCTAACCAACTCGGCGCCGTTCTCGTGGAGCAGACGCTCGGCCGCTTCCACGCCCTCGTCCCTGCGCTGCTCCTGCAGCGGTGGATTGATGGTGGAATGAAGCAGCCAATGACTACAGTAGTACACATCGGAAATCTTCCGCCATCTAGCTTCCTTCAACGGCCGGATAGTTCTATCGACCAGGCTCAATCTACCGTACCTTGTAGGCCAGGCCGACATAGGCGAGTGTCTCGAGGAGGAACTTGCAGACGCTCTTGTTGGCGTCTTGGTGGTCGAGCGCTAGGGCCACCGTGGCGCACTTGAACAACGGCTGCGCGTGCGCCGAGCGAAAGAAGGCCGATGGGCTGCGCTGGATGAACCTGCGCATAAAGGACGCCCGTTTAAAAAGCGAGCGAATAGCTCTACGTCAAAACAATAGTCCTCTTCCCCACCTGACGGCCAGTCTGAACAGATCGTCCACCGTATCCGGATGATTCCGGAGGCCCATTGGCTCGCCCTCCAGCAGCTTGAAGGCCGGACCCATGAAGTGCTGAACGGCAACCGAAAGAGGTAGACGAACGAGCTCTAATCGCAGCGCCATTGCCGCACCTCGAGCATGTAGAGCAGGCCCACGATAAAGTTGGGGTCCTGGCCGTACTCGTCCACGAGGATGCTTCCCAGGTAGAGGAAGCAGGAGTGCTGATGCCTCTGGTAGATGTCGACCATCTGCAAAAGAAGTTGCGCCATTCACTACTTCTCAAATAAGTCAAATGGGGCGGGGGGGGGGGGGTCCACAGACCTGCTTGACAAGGGGCTCGATGAAGGGGAAGGACTGTTGTCCCAGGCTGCGGATCACGAAGCGCACCGTCCTGCAGCAGTGCTCCACCACGCGCACGTTCGACTCGTACTTGGCGCACGTGTCCGTCAGCACCGGCCACAGCTGCAGCAAGCCGTCTCTGCTTCGGTGTCATCGTCGTCGTCGTGGGTGGACGTCACGTCGTCGTCGCCATTGTCATCATGGTAGTCTTTGTCGTCGTGGTCGTCGTCAACGTCGTCTTTGTCATCGTCGCGGACATCGCTCCACACCGCACCTGTTGCGCCGTGGGCAGCCAGGGGCGCACTTTGCCGTTCTCGACCTTCTGATCGGCCGGCGTGAGATTGCGAAAGACGGCGGCCAGCCTGTCCAGCCAGACGGCCGGGTCGCGCTTCTTCAGCGTCTCCTTCGTGCCGTCGTTCTCGTTGTTGTTATTGTTGTTGTTGGTAGTGACAACTGCGTCCGTCGTTTGACTGCCGCTCGACGTCGTGGAACCATCGCCCACGATCTGTAGTCAAATGGGATGTAGTAAACTGGAAGACATAAGTAGCTCACCGAAGTACCTGCAAGAGGCGTTGGGCCTGCGAACCGCAGAGATCGGCCAGCTTCTCCGTCACCTCGCCGCCGGGCAAGACGCAGAGCAGTGTGGAGGCTGCTGCAAACGTCACACGACACTGAAGACATTGAAAAGGCGTCAGTTGAAGCGCCAGTCCACGACCCACCCCTGAGCAGGACGACGACCACCTCCTCTGAGACGGCGTCCGAGTTGTCGGCGAAGAGAATCGCCTGCAGAATCCTGTCCAGATGGGGGCTCAGCGCCCTCCTACAGGTGGCGCAGATCTTTTCAGTAGTCTCGGCGGCGCTGGCGGCCAAGGGACCGCCCTCGCCCACCGCGCGCAGAAGCCAATCGAGCACCGGCTCTGCAACGATTCGGGTTCTACCCGCGAATCGACTCGAGGAGTCGAGAACGCTCGCTTCGCTCTCGTACCGCAGTATTGGCTGTTCTGCTCGAACCAGTCGTTGAGCTCGCCCAGTAGGCGGATGGCCGTGCAGCGCAGCGCCACGTGCGAGGCGGGAGGAAGGCCCAGAATCGCCTTGACGACAGGGGGCGCTATCTCCTCGTCGTCACTGCAATGAGTCACTCGAGAAGATGGCAAAGTCACAAAATCTTAGCGTTCGCAACCAACACACACGCTAACGTTGTATTTACCACCGGAACATTAGGCGGATCTATTTCATCCGTTTGTCGGAACTTTGCTCTTTCGCGATGCGCCGGGCCGATTCGGCCCAAATTTCAACACGTGTTCGGATTTGGGATGCTGGTCACATATTATAAGAGAAATTTCAGAAATTCTTTCGCGTTCGTGAGTTATAGGGCTTCTGACAACTTTGACATTGCGCTGCAGTCGAATGCGACGTCGTACGAAGTTGGTGTAATTGAGACTTTGTACCCTTTATCTACACACCAAATTTCAGCCCAATTGATTTTAACCTATATATTTGAAGAAATGGCCAATTTACGCAAAATCAGTTTGCAATCAATTGGGCTGAAAATTGGTGTGTAGATAAAGGTTACAAAGTCAAATACTTCATTCAATTACACCAACTTCGTACGACGTCGCGTTCGACTGCAGCGCAATGTCAAAGTTGTCGGAAGCCCTATAACTCACGAACGCGAAAGAATTTTTGAAATTTCTCTTATAATATGTGACCAGCATCCCAAATCCGAACACGTGTTGAAATTTGGGCCGAATCGGCCCGGCGGATCGCGAAAGAGCAAAGATCCGACAAACGGATGAAATAGATTCGCCTAATGTTCCGGTGGTAAATATAACGTTTACGCGCTATTATACAGGCATACACATGGTTCCTCACGGTAAGAGGGAGTGGGCGATGGCGCACATGACGAAGAGGGCAGCCTCCGTCTCGTCCCAGCCGATCGACTGCTGACGCAGGAACTCCAGCATCTGAAAGAAGAAATAGCTTGCTTTCAACAAGACAAGAGCAGTAACGACGGCGCCTTGTCACACATTCGGACTGGCCGCAGTAGTCAGAAGCGGCGCCCAGCTAACTACAAAGACAGGAGCCGTAGGGACCAAGTCGAGATACGTTCGCGACTTCAGTAACTCACAGAGTCATTGGGCAGAACAAGAGCGCTACCGACCTGTCTACAGCACTGGTCGCTGCCCACGATGAAGACGACGTCCTTGATGCACTCGGAGGACTTGAGACGGAACTCCGCGAAGTCGTCGTTCTCGTCCAGCAGACCCTCCTGAGATGAGTGAGTCATCCGATATCTAGCGACTCAGCAGCAGCGCTTTTGAGAGCATCGATCGCCACTAGCGCAGAATAAACTGTATAGATAGCTGACGTGGTCAGCGTCGATGCGGCAGTGTCTGTAGATGGAGACGAGGAGTCTCTCGACGTGGGGCCTGAAGACGGCCACCAGCTCCTGGATGTTCCTCTGGTAGAGGTACTCGGAGAGGCGGTACCACGCGTTGAACGTCATCTCGGCCATCTGCAATGACGCACGTGCTAGCACAGGAAAGATTTGGGCGCTCAGGGTTTCTTCCAATCCCACTTATCTTCGTGGGAGGCTCTCAATCGTGCGCACTTCCACGCACCGTGAAGTCATGGTGTCCCACGACCAGTAGAAGCAAATCGAGCGTCCGGGGATCGCCCAGGGTTCCAGGCTGGGGACAGCCGACGATGGCTTCCAGAAGGGACTCTGTCAGCTCCGTGAACAGCCGACCGTACGTTTGCACCCTGTACAAAATGAACTTATTCCACAAATAATCGTAGTTCGGCGCAGCGTTCAAAAATGACTCATTCACAGCACTTGTCAAGGTCCTCCAAGGCGACCGCCTGCTGATAGGCCGGCTCCATCTCATAGATGGCGCTCTGGAGCAAGGTGGCCAGCTTGAAGTGCTTCTTCACGTTCTGAAGCAGAGCCTCGAGTGAAGTTCGATTGAATAAGATGACGGGCGCTAGTTCCCAGCTTCACCTCGGCCAAATAAAGCGCGGAGACGACGCAGTCGGCGGCGCTTTCGTGGAGACGACTGGGCGCCACCTGGCTCTTCTGCAGCGGGAATACAGACACAGTGGCCACTGTCTATCCGTCTATATCTTGTGTACGGTAAGACAATAGCCCGTTAGCTGACCAGCAATTCCAGAATGGAAGCCAGCAGCCGTGTTTCAGCCAGCTCCTCTGTCACCATAAAGGGCAGCGTCAGCCAGGAGCTGAGGCAGGCGAAGACGCGACAGAGCAGCTCCTCGTCCGAGGCGTTCAGCTCGCACACCTTGCTCTGAGGAAACGGAGAGAGGATGATAGTGCGACGCGACCAGAGTATGGTACGCACCCATCTGCCTCACAGAGAACAACAGCGCCATTTATGGCGTGCGGTTGACCCTCACAATAAACTATTGAGCTTTCAAAAGGTCAACTCTGTAGCAGAACATCATCTGCCAACCAAGAACTGTAGCACGGCGGATGTCTGCTCGGCCAGCTCCTTGGCCACCTCTCCCCTCCGATTGGCGCCCAGGCGCAGGTGGCGACTGTCGCACTCCTCGGGGAACACCTTCAGCAGAATCAACAGCACTGGGTAGTCCGTCTCGCTGGCACCGAACCTGCAAAGTGACAAATACTAGAAGTCGGGCATATCCACATCCAAATTGTAACAACAGCCAACCACCCACTTGGCGAGTATGTCGCCGATGAAGTGGAGTGAGGAAGGCACTTGGAGGTAAAGGTCACAGAGGGCCAGGCAGAGCTGCGTCAGGATCACATGGGAGGGGTCCGCCGACATGTCACGAAACGCCGCGTTCCTGCAATAGAAGACGAAGCAGTAAGCACCTCACTGACTAGCCTTCCCATTTATTGCGAAACTACCAATCGGCAGAGCAAGCGCGCAACTCACGACAAGTGGCTCAGAAGCGACTCCTGCAGGGAGCGGTAGCTCTCGGCGGGCAGCTCGTGGAAGCTGTACTGGATCTTGGTGCGCATCGTCTGCGAGGCGAAGTAGCTGGAGATCTGGTCGCGGTTCTCCTTCAGCAGCGCGTCCGCGATCTCCCAGGCGAAGATCTGAAGAGAGAGAGAAGCCATGGATGGCGATCTCATTGGGACAATTCTTGTATTGAATTAGGCGTAGAGGGCATATACAAATACAATCCCCACCCACCGATTTCTGGAATTCTCCAAGCCAAACGCTGGCCTTGCCGCTTTTGGAAGCGTCGGCCCCGTAGAGGGCGAGAATCGCCTGGTGGACTATCTCCACGCTCGGCGCCTCCTCCATCGCGTTCAGTTCAAGCCGTTGTCCTCTGTCCTGGATTTCCCGCGATTTACTCGATCTGCCTCCGGCCTCCCGTATTACTCGAACTATTGGTCTTCTGCTGGATCATAGAGCCTAACTCGTCATCGCTATTCAATTCCACTAGCGATCACTCTTACACTTAGGTCCCTAGTTACTGTAGCATATTTTCAGGTAATCCGTTCGAGACCAGATAGAATTTAAACTGTAATCCTGTTAGAGAGTAGGCAAACGCCAAATAAACAGTGTTTTGAAACAGTATTTGCTACCATCCGTTCTTGCAACGCAAACAAACGCAAACAGTGACCAATTTGCGCACATACGTACACAAATCAATTGATTTCACACTGTTCGCGAGTTTTCTCTAGTGTCATTCGATATCATTCGTTTTCGAGCTGGTTGTAACGCACTGAGTGACGATGTTGCAACCAAGTCTCCAACGGAACAACCGCTTCTGTTTTCCGAATCGTGTAATACAGAAACCGCGAAAGCAAGTAACAAATTACTAGTTGAAATCAAGTGTTTTCGAAGCTGCTTCTCGACTTTCTTGTTATGCGGCAGCGGTCGTTTCCTCGACTCTAACGAGGGCGCGGTACTTCCACGCCTAAGGAGATTCAGGAGGGCCGTTGTTTGCCCTTTGACCGCCTCCAAAAAGTACAAGTAAGACTCGCTGATAATCAGGGATTCAATCTTGTGAATTAATTTACAACTCTAGCAGCTCCGCCGCTTTCTCCCGGTCGCCTTCTTCAAAAGAAGAACCGCTGCTGGCGGCGTGAGAGGCGCGCAGAGGGCCACCTCAAAGGGCGCAGGCTCGTCTTCCAGCTGGCGCGGGCCATGGCGCGACACTGCGCCACGTCTCCCAAAGGGCCAGCCGCTGCACTCGCTGCACAAGACTCGGTAGACACAGGTGTCAGAGATGCGGTCCACGCTGTATTTGATGTCATGCGTCCGTCGCTCCTTAGTACCAGAGAGGACGAACCTTCAAGAGTTATTCTATAGTGTCCACACTGTGGGTGGAGGTTAGTAGCGCCATATCAGTATACCATACCATATCAGTATCATTGTGCATATTGTAAGTTTACTGTATAGAATGGTAGGGATTCTGTATACGCTGTACCCTACGACTAGACCCTACGAACGACAATGCACTGCTCCACAATGAAGTCCCAGACAGCGGGCTATAGGTGCAGGCAAGCCAGAGCCGAGTCGTGGCCGTAGTGCAGAAGACAGGCGCGGACGTCCAGTACAGCAAGCACCGTCCGTCGTGACGACTGCGTGGGCGGTGCAAGTGAAGCCCGACTCCAGTGGATCCTTCCTCTACGTTCTACTGGAGAGTGGAGACCTCCTTTGGCGCCTTAAAGTAGCAAACCTATGTACAAAATCGTATCTACAGTACACCAACACAGCATTGTCGACCTGGAAAGTGGAGGAAGACGTCGACAAAGCGGTCCGGTTGCATCGGATCGAAAGTATTCGCTTCTATCAGAATCACTCTCTCGGCTGTTTCTGCAGTGGAAGCTGAAGAGAGAGAGCTCCTCGTTGGCGAGCTTCCATCTCGAGAGCTCGTCATAGGACTCGAATTCGAATGAGTGACTATGCCAGTTCGTGCTCTTCAGAGATGTGAGTGCAGAGATTCTGTAGGCCTCTGAAC
The DNA here is from genome assembly GCA_030248115.1 of Linhomoeus sp. GSCO2_2. Lineage (NCBI taxonomy): Eukaryota > Metazoa > Nematoda > Chromadorea > Monhysterida > Linhomoeidae > Linhomoeus > Linhomoeus sp. GSCO2_2. Next base: position 12,231 of record JASAMZ010003323.1, read on the forward strand.
CTTCCGGTGAACACTTTTCCGCGGACGTCGCAGCTGAGTCCTGGAGGATGCAATGGGCCTTTACCAGATGGATGGTTTCGCAGTTGCGAATGTGACAAGGCGCGGACGCTTTTGAAAGCAAGCATTCTTCTTTCAGAGCGGAGTCCGCGCAGCAGCGACGGCGGACGCAACAACACCCCCCACGCCACGCCCACCCCACCAAACAACAAAAAAAACAAACCACCAAAAAACAACCACCCCCACCGCCGCCACCCCAAAAACACAACACCCAAAAAAAAAAAAACCAACACAACACACCACACCACTGCTTGGCGCAGTCTCTCTTCTTCGCCGGCGACGACACCTCGCCGCCGACTTTGGTCCCGGGGGCCAGCGCGGCGATTCGCAGCTTCTGGGGCGGCCGGCCGCGCTTCCTGGGCCGCGATACAGAGGGCGAGGAAGCAGCCATCGGATCTCGAAAGACGCCGGAGGCGGCGCCAGCGTCGTTCTCTTTCCTCGACTTGGACAGTATCAGCCGAAGCACCTCGGGAGGGGGCGCCGACGGGGGCGGCCTCTGGGGCTCCAACACATCTAGGGAAGGGTTGCGACAGAAGGCCTCGACGCGACTGAGGACGCGCAGGGCCGCCACGAGATCGTGCTCCTCCAGCTCCACGTGGTACTGCTCGATCGACTGAAAGACAACATAAGACATATAGAACTACCGTACTCTACCTAGTCTATTGGAATAGGTTGGGCTGGATACACATTGCGAATGTCAGCTGCAGCATATGTACCGTAAATCCTCCAATAAGCGACCTGTATGCTACGCGTATTTTCTACAATTTTTTATAGAGGCTTATTGGGGGGAGGGGGGTGGGAGGCGCTTATTCGAAAGGGGGGGGGGGGTGCTAATTTTCATACTCCACAAAAAAGTGTGGAGTATATAGCGATTGTGCGCGAAACGCAGTAACTTTAACCGGATGGCGTTCGCGCGTGAAGTGGCCGATTTGCAAACGGTCTTTTGCGTTGGGTAGGTCTAGTGGGTGGGCAACCTGCACGACATATGGGGTCACGCTCCAGGACCTCGTTGGCGGGAAATTCAAAAATTAATTTTTCAAAGTACTGAAAAATGGGTTAAACAAGGTAGAACACGCAAAAGTTGCATATAATGGTATATACTATCTTTTGATATGTTGTAGCCCTCGATAGTGCCGAACACGCAAAATAAGAATTGGATCGCTGCGGGACCCATTTTGGCGCCAAATTTAAAAAATTCGCGATTTTTGCCCCGGGTCAACTTTGACTGGCTACTGTGCGAGCTAGGTAGCAGCTAGAGCGGCGAGACCACTCTTGGTGCTCCTTCCCAGATGTCCTCTATCGAATGAGCCATAAACAGAGAAAATCGGTTGGAACACAAAAAAGTTATCTTGGTGGAACTTTTTTGACTCCGGGGTCAAAAATTTGCGATTTTCGCGTTTCGACGTCTGTAGCGCCCGAATGCGTTGCCGGATCGTTCCAAATGTGGTTCTAAGCGATTCTACGTTGAAATCTGGTCCAGAAAAGTGTTTTTGAAAAATTTTCAGAGCTACAGTAACCCTGCCGCGTCCATTTGAATTTTGGGTGTCGGGTCGACTTCGGCAATATTATACTTGATTTCGGGGTTTTCGGGGGCGCTGATTACAAATTTGGCATTCGTTTGGCGTTTAGATAGTGTTTGAACGTACCTATGACGAAATCGCATGCTACCGTACCCCAACTGCAGAATTTCGTTTCTGCGAGTCCATAGGAAGTTAGGGTGTTGTATGTTGATTCTGGGGTATTCTCCGAGTAGATCACGAATTCGGCATTAGTTTTCCGATTGGGAGTGTCAGGAGGCCACAACAGCAGAGGAGTCACCGTGCGTAGGAGTTCAAATTTGTGGAGTATACTGCGTCCCCCGGACGACTTGCCTGGTTCCAACCTCCCTCTACGAGTGACGCTTATTGGATGATATAAGTACGTACATGGAGTTTTGATGTAGGGTCACATCACACTCCATCTACTCACCCTGCACTTGTATGAGAACTCGTGGAGCAGGCGCATCCTCTTGGACCAGAGCATCCGTCGGCCGCCCTTCTCGTTCTCTCTGGCCACTATACGCTGCACCGTCTCCAGATCCAGAGACGAGTTGTCGTGGTCGTGGTACTGATAGGCGAAGGGGGGAGGGGGAGGGGGCCGGGGGAGGGAGTTCTGCTCCTCTTCACGCTCCAGAGCCTGTCTGCGAAGCTCCTCGTCCTCGTCGGCGTCGTCGAGATTGGAAGGCTGATGTGGCTGCCGATGCTCCCAGTCGACCATGGCAGACTCGCGCTCCTGACGAGTGTGGGAGTGAAGTGCAGCGCGCATCGCCAGGATTGCCGAGTTGGGGGGGGGGGGGGGGGGGGGGGGGGGGGGGGGGGGGGGGGGGGGCAAGAATATTCCGCTGCTATTGTTATTATGCCAATACGCGCAAACTTGCAAAATTAGAAATATGGCGAAAATCGTGGTCTTTCAATTTAGGAGGCACAATTTTCGCTACTCAAAGCGCAGCAGGCAAGAAACTTGTTAGTGGCCGACACTTGCGGGGAGGAGCATCTGCCATCAATGCCCCTCAACGCCTATGAAAGACGATGGGCGCAATAGAGCCACTGCGGTGGCTGGTGGCCTATGTGTCTATCAACTTCCATCAACTGTCAACATCGACACATCCTGGCACCTACTTCTACCCATACCTCTTGATCGTTGAGCATGATCCATCTGCTGTTGGGTCCATCCCCAGTCTCAATCACTTCCCCAGTGACGGGAACCAGTGGCTGGGTGGCTCCGGCAGCCCCGGCGTCCTCGAGCGCGTCGTGACCATAGTGGGTCAGGCAGTAAGTCGCCAGCACCGTGCTAAATGGCAGCACCAATTACCGTAAATACTCCAATAAGCGCCCTCCCCTTCTCCAATAGTGCCCCATTCTAGAAGGATGTAGAAAAGATAATCCGGTGGCTAATTTGACCGGGCACGGTATTTGCTCTATATACGTAGAGGCTTGTGCACGCCTGTGGGCATCATTGCGTTGGCGAGATCTGGTACGATTTTCAATCCAATCCAAAACCCAGTTTAATCCTCTCTAATTTGCCATCCTCGGACAATTAGCACTGCGATTACATTCATCTAATCAGTAATACTAAACAACAAGCACAAAACCGTCGCTCCCACCCGTCCTCATGGGTCTTGAATCGGATGAAGGCGGAGCATGTGAAGCCCAGCAGCCGAGGGGTGGCGGCGCTTCGTAGATTGGGCAGGGGACTGGCGTAGCAGCCGCTTCGGAAGCACCGAAAGTAGTCGATGTCCCTCTTCTGCGCCTGCTTGCGGAACAGCGCCCGTCGGCGGTCTCCTTCCACGTAGAGGACGGACTCGAGCCAGCTCTGGGATTGGAATTGTTGGGATTCAGAATTTACAAAGGACTGACTGGATTATGGTACTTTGTACACTGTGACGGCTTGTCTAGCTTGAATAAACAATTGTGTGGAAATCGGACCCGAAAGCAAGGAAAGTGGCAACGACGTCTGACAACCCTAGATACCTCAACGTAAATCACAAATTTGCAGGCTATTGATGCAGCGCTGTGCATCGCATCAGTTTGGCAACGAAACGATTTGCCCTACCATCTGCACTTATTCGGCCAACAGTGACTGAAGTACGGCATCATCGCTCGTACGCACGATACAAAACAGTAAGGAAACTCCCAAAACCAACCCACATGGAACTCAATCTGGCTGTCGAAGCGGAAGGTGACCTTCTCAATGTCCCACATCTCGTGGTAGCTGCGCAGGTGGTCTATCAGCTCGTCGTGACGCTTGGTGCGCACACCGCACAAACCGCACGAGAAGCCCTTCTCCTTCTGAGACACAATGAACGTGTACAGCCAATGAGTGAACAGAAAGGTACAGCACAAAAAGAACGTTCATCAAACTGAACACTGCAACGCCAATTTTCTAACGGATAAGGTTTCAAAGGTGCACAGAGACGCCGAGCGTCCAAGTGTCGGCCGCCGTCACTGGATATACCGCAGTGCCAAGCGCCAAACGCCGTATCTCACAAGTAAAGAAAGCACCGTGTAACTACAGTAGCGCCCACCCTGCCCCCGTAGTGTGTGTAGTGCTTGTGTTGGCGCAGGCGGCCGCGCGTGTGGAAGACCGCCTGACAGCCGTAGAAGTCGCAGTAGAACAGGGCCAGTGGTGGGGGATGCTGGGTCGCCGCCTCCTGTACACCGGGAAACCACTAGACGATCTGTGAGTGAGAGCGAGGGAAGCCCTCTCTCACCCCCCAAAAGCTGTTGCATTTCCACCAACGTACAATTGTCGTTACAATTCAAAACTGTACAATGCCAATGAACGAAGCTCATTTCAAGCATTCAACCAACCGCCGCGCGTACAAGTTACAAGTCTACAATTGCATATTGATACAATCCTTACACCATTCAGGAACTCAAAAGCCTATTGTCTCACGAGGTGGGTCTCGGGCGCTGCATTGCCATCATTTTCGCCCTGCTGCTGTTGCTCCGCTAGGAAGCTCTTGCGCGCACTCTCCACGTTGAAGTTGGAGCGCCTACAATTTATCGTGGTCCGTTGCGCAAAAGGCGCTATATGAGAAGAGACAAGATTAGTAGACGGGGGCAGAGCCCCTCGGGGCACTCCTCCCCTCTTTCAGAAGAATTTTGGGAGTTGAATCATGCTGCCCATTAATCAACGAGACATGACAGTGAGGCTTAGTGGCCATTCTGATCGCAAAATTAATAGTAAATTCGGAATTGTGACCCTCCAATACCCCACATTTGACATACAGCACACCTAGCTTCAGCTGAACTGATACAACCAGGTTTTCCAATTGACGGCACGTATGGTGGTGGCAAGCAAATTCTTCAGAAATGGTCCCACACATCTCAAAACGAAAAGACAACGTCAAATTCGTGATCAGCGTCTCCGAAAAACCGGAATCGAGTACTTACACGATATGTGCCAGGGACAAATCGGGCAACCAAAATTTTGAATTCAAATTTCCCGCCAAAATACGCGTCGGACGAAAAAAGTGCTTATAACAAAAACAACGTATCTTTTGATGCTCTATCACGTGAAAGCCCAACTGACACCGAAATATCTCAACTGACCCCACTTTGCACCGAAATACCAAAAATTTGCGGGAAAAATGGAAATTTCGCCCAAAAATTGCGACCGCCGAAAGCTGAAAATTTGCTCCAGTGAAGATATTCGTATGCCTCGTAAACCTTGTTAATATCGTTGAAATCGATCACCGCAGCAGAGAATGGGAAAGGTGGAATTTTTTAATTTCGACTAAAAATCGATTTTTTTAAATTTTCACACGAAATTCGACAATTACGAATAAAGTGATCTACTACAAAGTTGTAGAGCTCGCCAAGCTCGATCGAGTGGTCTTAATCCCTCCTCGATATGAGCATCCTATCAAAAGTTACGCCTGCTCAAAGCTTTACCCAGAAACCCGGGACCCAAGTTTGGGCTGAATTTCCCGGCCCGGAGCATACCTGACCGGATTTCTAGAAGCGGATTCGGATTCACCTATCTAAGCTTAGTAGAATGCCAAAAAAGTACTACGCTCGCTTCTTACACAACCAAGATCCTAACTGGGTAGTAAACCCTACTTTTGGGTCGAAAAACCCGGTTTTTGCTACCCGGCACGGGCAGGACCGGACCCAGCCCGGCGGCGCCCCCACCATCGGATAGCCCAATGTCTTTTACATATTCGGCCCAAAGCTCGTCTCGCTACGTTCTACCAGAACACTATTCTAAGCGTCCAAAGTTCATCGGAGGCCGAAAAACCGGGTTTTTGGCAACTTGCCAAAAATCGGGTCCGGGACGGAAGTCGAGACCTTCGATGCACACTGCGCAATCCAGAGACCTATCGAATAAAAAAAATTTCGTCCCGATCGGCCAACTCTAGCCCGACTTATGAGCGTTCCAATTTACACAGAATCCGCACCATCACTATAGCACTCCTCCCTTTTGGAGGGGAGGAGTGCCAAAAAACTGATTTGCGAAATAGTATCAGACCTCTTGGCGTCCAGCAGGGCGGCCTCTCCCTCGGTGAAGGGCACGCAGAGGGGGTGATGGCCCTCGTCCGGGTCCCACACCAGGCGGCCGTTCACCACCTGTAACGTGTGACCACTCTTCTGACACAGAATGAGTGGCATAGAAGCGCTACCGTATCTCAGAAAAGAGATAACACGTCGGCATTTTGAATATGCAGGAGTGGCCCAAGGGCTCACCCCATTCCAAATACGCCGCTCTCGATCAAACGGTAAATCTCGCCGCCCACATTACGAGGCGCCAAAGTGGACCGGCCGAATATCGACTGCGCTACAAGAGACTCATACCGGGTTTTTCCGAAAAAGCGCCCCCCCCAAACAAGCGCCCCCGGGGCGCTTATTTGGCATGCCTTTCCAAATAAGCGCCCCGGGGGCGCTTATTTGGACAAAAGATTCTTTGAACAAGATGTTCATTTTGCTGCCTTGTTAGTCAGTCACTAAGAAAATGGAATCTCTCAGCGTCTGATTTCAGTCTAAATTCTCCATTTCGTAAGAGAATTCAACCAATTATGCATTAAGAACCAGTCAGTATACGATTTGGCACCACCAGTATTTACCGATTATGCACTTCTGTTGAACATTAGCTATGCATTGTATGGAAGTGCCGAAATCCATAAGATTAGACTTTCCAATTAACCGCCCCGGGGCGCTTATTTGGTTCGACTCTGCGCTCGCCGAAAGTGCCAAAACCTAATTAGCGCCCCGGGGCGCTTTTTCGGAAAAACCCGGTACTACTGCCCAATATTTATGCGTCGCTTTACCCACATACATTAACCTCAACCTAAATATTATCCACCAAAGTTTTCGCAGTGGGCGAGTCCCTCCTTCCCCTGGAGATGTTCTTGCAGCGACCGCATCGGTAGCGTCCCTCCTTGTAGGGAAGGAAGTAGTAGACGAAGCCCGGCCTTCTGCGCGAGTGGTACTTGAGGTGGGTGGGATTCAGCAGCTGCGAGAGCGCGAACTCCGCCTCGCCGAAGTCGCCCCTGAGGTGGGACCAAACGACGGATTGTGTAGTGACACTTCTATTGTAATAACTGGTGAAACAGTCACTCTTCTCTTACCAGGTAGGTTGCCAGCGCGCCAGCAACGGCTGTATAATCGCCCCGGGTGCCTGCTGCTCTTGTGCTTCTTGTCCAACTTCAGCGCTTCCATTTTCTGGGCCAGTCTTCTCAGGGTCAGCCGCTGTCGTCGTTTCCGGCAGCTCGACAGGTTCTTCCACCACTGGCTCTCCGTCCGGCTTCTCCATGCTCGTTTCCATGACGTCTGAGAGTGTTATATCGCGGCAAGAACAACAATCGATCACAGAACGATGGCTGCGGCGTGTGGGCAGTTGGTGGCGCTTCGTCAACACACTGAGTCAAACTCAAAATTGCACGCTTGAAATCCGGCAAACTACAGATACGGTAAACTAACAACTAAGGTGGACGTACATACTCAGACTAGCATATAATCTTCGAGTATTTCGACCGCGAATTGCGAACGTCCACACCAAACAATGCCAGAGCGACAGTACGACGTCAAGACTTCAGAGCTCTAGACACTGCAATGATTTTGCACTATCATTCGACACAGTCAAACGAGCTGATTGAAACAAAGTAACTTCAATCAAACTAGCGCTCGAGATATCGATCACGCGCATTTTGTATCCGGCCGCTTCAATCAGGCGGCATTTCGTCACGAATTGGGGCTTCGGCACTTTCAGAGGCTGCAACGTGTCGAGGGACTTGAGCATCTGTTGGGCAACCTTGGGACAACGACTTCAGTGTGGCCGCGGTGGTCTAGGCGCGTGTACACCTGAGAGACCAGCGCCCTAGTCACGAGTCGGCAATGGCGAACGGAGCTTCTGCGACGGCCACCGACGTCTCTTCGCAGGACCTTTTCCAGAAAGAGCTCCATTCCTCTCTTCGCAACGCCACTTCCCCTCGCCGTCCCGTCTACCACCTTCTGCCATTCAGCAGACAAGACGAGAGACTTCAGTTTGGGTGGAAAGACTTGCGGTCCTAGCCCCAGCGCCGCCCACTGGACCATCGGTGCAACGGAGCTCAAGTCTTCTTCCTTCTCCTCAACGCTCTGCAGCAGCTTGTGAATCAGAGCAGGGGGAAACTGGGGATCGATGGCGATGTTCTGCTTGAGCAGGTTCGTCAGCATCATACCGAGACCGCCAAATCCGTGCAGAGAACGCTGCGTAGTGTTCAAGTCGACGTCCAGGCGCTTCAGCCATAGGTTCCTACCAGATTTGGTCCGGGGGGGGGTCAATTTAGGGTTGAAGGGGGGTGGGTCGTCCTGATCCTGATTCAGTTTCAGGATGGCCATCCAAAAAGGGTAGGGGGGTCTCCTATTGCACGAATTTTTGCATTTATTTGCTTCAAAAAGTGCAGGAAAACGTCTATTTTACTCATAAAACACTACAAACATACGTATAAAGGCCATATCCTAGCCAGAAAATGGCCCATATGCCTATGAAAACAACAAAATAGCGCCGCAGGCAAAATTTTTTCGCAAATTTGGGGCGCTGGGGGGTGGGGGGGGGGGGTGGGTGGGGGATCGGAGGTCGGGGGGAGGGTCGTCCTGAACGTCGTCGGGATTGGTCTGGGGTGGGGGGAGGGTATTCCCACCCCCCCCAACACCCCCCCCCCAAAGGAACCTATGGCTTCAGCAACACTCCAGGCAGTGGTTTCGCCAGCATGCTAATCTCCCTGGCGACAGTAGCGAACGGCTCACGTTGTCGATGAAAATGTTAGTAACAGTGTTAATCGAGGTACTTACGCAAAACATTGAAGCCGTCAACTCGGGTACAAAAATTCTGAAATAAAGTGAGGACCTGATAAGCTTCGGCAGGTATGCCACCAACCCCAGTCCCCCGGAGGTGCCTCACTGTCGCACAACGTCAGCGCAGTCACGAACGGCTGGAACTGCCAGTCGGTCAGCCACACGCTGTGGTGCGCCAATGTCTCAATCATCTGTCGCAGTGGCTTCAGTGGTTTTGTCGCGGCGATTCGGCGTGAGTTAGTCTGAAGTCTTAGTCCACTGGTCAGTAACCAAGCAAAAAGCAAGTCAGTCCCTTGTTGACCTGCATGAGATGTCGTATCTCTACAAAAGAGGGCCCGTGCAACTGGGAAACTCTGGAACGCGACACATTCGACGAAAGTGTGCCAGCTCTCTCGGCTCTCTCCGGACGAGATCGGCTTGGTTGCCCGATCTGTTAGAGAACTTGGACGTTTCAAACCCAGACAACACGCCAGTGCTTGCCCGATGCGGCCGCTGCGCATCGGTTGACGACGACAACTCGAATCATTTCCATTTATAGGTACACAGCCCATTAGCCCATTCGCCGCTTACGTCTGCGTCACGCGACCAGGCTTCGTTGGCTTCTCCATTGCGATCGGAGAGCTTCTGCAAAGCGATGCGCCGATGGCGGCGGTCGACCCAGGTGGAGAATGCCGCCATCCCTGTGGGTCGAGTGGAACTGTTTGGGAGGAAGAACGCCACTTTGGACAGAGAGAATGGCGAGGGAGGCAAGCAGGCTATTCATTTGCCAGCTTCGTCTTAGGCTGAACTAGCTTAGCTACGCAATGTGTGAATCCGCGTTCTAGTCCAGCACTTGACTGTCGGCAGGCAACTTTTTCGTCTCTAACCCACTCATTCCAGGCGACCTGAAGTAGTTCTTAACTTCTTGAAGCCAGCATGAAAGATCACATCGAGGTCAAGAGCTTTTGAATGAGCTACGGCGCGCCTCTCTGCGACCTTAAGACGAGAGAACTGAGCCGGCCGTTTGCGTTTTCGACCGTTGTTTGGGTTACTGTAACACACGCAATTCTTTGAGGCTCGACCGCAGTGATCAATGAGTCGAGACGGACACATCGAAGGAGCCGAAGCCGAGGATCGCCTCTGTCTGTACGACGTTTCAACGCGGAAATACGAGCGCGAACGAACGGAAGGACGGATGCACGAATGCACGCTGAGTTCTCGTAGGGGTGTCGTCCGGCTGAGGACGGGCGAAAACGAAACTTTCCCAGCTCTAACTTCTTGACGAGCCGATCAAGCGGCAACGGCGGTATGTACGCGCGGAGAGTGCACGGGATCGTCATATCACCACCTACTTCTTCTTCCCTTCTTCCGCCTTCTTCTCCTCTTCTTCCGCCGCCGCCTTCTTGTCTTCGGCGAGGCGGCGAATGGAGCTGAGGCCGATGTAGGTGGGGCTGTGGGTCCGGCTGCGATCCGGCGGCGTCCTGGCGACCTCCGCCTTTTGGACCGACTGGCTCGGGGAGGACGACGACGACGACTGCGACCGGGAGACCTCGGAGTCGTCCTTCGTGTCGTCGCCGTCGCCGTCTTCGGTGCTCTCCTCGGTGGTGGCGTCGTCGCTATCTTCGGAGGCGGTGTCGCTGTCGTCGCTGAGGGACAATTGCATCAGCTTGTCCCACTTCGCCTCTTCCCGCTGAAATCTGGCTTCTTCCCTCTTTCGGTGCCGCTCTTCCTTTGCTTCCTTCTTCTTCTTCTCCGCCTCTTCCTTCTTCTTGAAGCGTTCCCGCTGCGAGTCTGTCATGCGCAAGTAGGGCACCATTCCATCGAATCCTCGGCGTATATATTCCGCCCGCGCAGCCTCCTCTTCCTCCCTCTCCTTCTGGGCTTCTTCTTCGATCAGCCGATCCTCTTCCTCTTTCTCTTGCTTCTTTCGCCTGCGGCTGCGGCAGATGCATCTGGCGACGAGGATGGCGATGATGAGCAAGATCAGGAACAGGACGAAGCCCCAGAGGATGAAGCAGTGGAAATTGCCGCAGCTGCATATCGTCAGCTCGGCCATGAAGTTCGACTCGCATTTCTTCTCGGCTGCGGTGGTGCTATCGGTGGTGCTATCGGCATTCGGGCCGCCTGGCTCGTTGTCTTGGCTGCTTGTCGAGTTGAGCGGCCGATCGGTTGTCGAGCTGTGGGGTGCAGTCGGTCTGCCTGGGCTGCTTGTCGAATTGTGTTCTTGCTCGGCCTTCGTGGTGGTCGTCAGCTCGATGGAAGAGCGATTGGCCGGTTGGTTATCGGTGGTCGGCGCCGCTGTCGATGGTGGAGAGCTGGGCGGCGCAGTAGTCGTTGCGGGAGCGGCAACGGTGGTAGTCGCGTTGGTGGTTGTCGTCGTGGTCGTTGTCGTGGTTGTCGACGTCGTCGTAGTCGTGGTCGTGGTCGTGGTGGTCGTCGTCGTCGTGAGCTCCCAGTAGGCCGCCTTCGGGTCGAGATGGTCGTTGCAGAAGGTGGTGTTGCAGCAGCAGACGACTTTCCCTTTCGCATGGTCGACCAAATGGCAGCCCTCGTAGCTTCTTCTCGTCTTCGACGGGGAGCACTCGTCCTCTTGGCTGGCGACGCGCAGCTTCGGCTTCGCGTTTGCCGGCGTTGTCGCACTCGTCGACTTGTACTCGCCCTCGCTGACGCAGAACTTCAAGCGGCTGAAGTGGGGAAGTCGGAAGCCGTCGGTGACCTTCGCCTCCTCGTCCTTCTGGTGGTCGTAGCAGTAGGTGTCGTTGTAATTCATCTTCTTCATCTCGTTGACGACCGTCGTCAAGGTCTCGTTGGAGATGTCGATTTCGGCACACGCGCTGTGCTTCCCGGCCTTGGCGTCTTCCTTTGCGGGATAGCAACAGAATGCAAACCTCGGGTCACCCTCGTAGTTGTTGGGGATGCGGGGATTGCAGCCGTCCGCCGAAGTAACACATTGAGACTCGAAGCTGGCCTTGGCTTGACTCGGGTCTCTTGGCACAGTAATTACGTACTGGCAAGGGGTATTACGCTTCTTACACTTCTCATCGGTGGAAAGAGGAGTTGGGCTGACGCACGGCGGGATGCCTTCGGAGGCGTCTTTCTGCCGGCGGAGGCGACGACGGCGACTGGGCGTCCACTGGGGAAGCAGCTGGTCGCCTGACTTCTTCTGCCGTTGCTCTTGGGCTGCTGCTTCGTCTTCGTCTGGCGTCGTCTGCCTCTGCTCTTCTCTTTCCGCCTTCGCCTTTCTCTTGGACTCCGTCGGCCGCTGGCGTCGCTCTTCCATCGGCCGACTCGGCTGCTGCTGCTGCGGTCGGGGTTCTTCTTCCATCATCGGCTCCACTGGTCGAGGGGGCGTAGTCGGCGTCGTCTCTCGTCTCTGGTCGCTTCTCTGCTGGGGCAGCGCCCTGCCGACGACGGCCGCTGCGGCGACGCTGACGACGGCGGCGGCGACGACGACGACGAGGAACGCTGACGGCGCCTTCATCCTCTTCTCTGGCTCTTCCTTCTTCTTCTTCTGAGCTTCTTTCTTCTATAGTTTTACCAACAGCTATAATCTAATTGAATCTCACTTGATCAGAACTTCGAAAAACTATCGTCGTACAAAGGTGATATATGTGTAGGGTGAATTTGGAATCTTATCCACGCAGATGTGCATACCAACTTATTGAACTTATTTGAATGACCAAATGCTAAACATATTCAAATGTTTGAATGGATGCAGAGGCAAACGTGCAGATTCAAATGTTTGAATTGAGGATCCGAAAATTAATACAGTATAGGGTACAACGTAGACGTCTCAACGAGATATCTGACGTCTTTTCCCTAACTAACCGGATAGAAACTATCATTACTCGGACACTGGTAGGGCCGATTGCAATGGTAATAACACAAAACCTAGACTGACATGTGGCCTACTTTGTAGTTACGTTTTACTAGCGCGCCTTCCCGTTGCAGAGGAATTTGTGTGATGAGCTTAGCATGGCTCATCATGGCATTGCATTTATCATCAGTATTCGTATGGTCTGATAATGCGCTTGTGCAAGGCTCGCTACTGTACCGCGCATTGCTATGTTGCTCATCATCAGTGTTCGTATGGTCTGGTATTGCGCTTGTGCAAGGTTCTCTGCTGAAACGCATCTGTTCATCATCCGCATTCGTATGGTTTGGTAATGCTCTTGTGCAAAGCTCTCTGCTGTAAAGCACATAGCCGTGTTGTTCATCATCAGTATATGTATGGTCTGATAATGCGCTTGTGCAAGGCTCGCTGCTCTACTGCCAATGCGCATGTTCCAATTAGCGTAATAGTCTCTCAAGCGGCTAGAATTGCCTGCGCGAGCATTGCGCTGCCAGAAGTCTATTTCTCTTTATCCATCTAGTCGGGTCGATCAATATCTAGTCATCCGAGCTCTGAGGTCACGACGAAACGCTACGGTGCCTAGTCAAGCGGTCGCCCTGTATCAAGTGGGATGTATCACTCTGGCGCCCCTGTACATGTCAAAAATCTTCTGCGCCTTCGCCTGATACTCTTCCGCCTTCCAATCGTCCCTCTGGACGCCGTCCCCCCGGCGGTACATGTGCGCGAGGTTGACGCAGGCCTCTGGCACAGCCCACTCGCAGGCCATTTCGGCGTAGCGACGCGCCTTCCCCATGTCCGGTGGTATGCGCTCCGAGATCCATCTATGGGCTTCCATGGCCTCAGCGCGACTCTTGCGCTCATGCCCTGCGACAGAAGGAAGTGCTTGGGAGTTGTAATGGAAGAGAAACGAAGCTTTCCATTGCCACGACGACCACTGGCATATAAAGGCAGGACTATGGGAGCAAAGTAGTCGCCCCACCCCCCCCCCCCCCCCCCCTCCTGATTCCTTCCGGTGACTACAATACAAACGCTACGATAATGCAATGCAACGATGTTATGTTCGTCCGGTGCCACTCAAAGACTGCGCGTGTGACACTGCACCACCAAGGGGTCGCCTATGCCAACGCCCCCTCCAGAAGTAACACCACAACGCACGATTCTTAGGCTCTGGCTGCGTCTCCAAGACTGCGGGGTCCAGGAACCAGGCGCTGAGCTGCTGGCATGACTCCCCATCGGTCAGTGTCTCGCAGGCGCGCGTCAGGGTCGCCAGCGCTTTCTCTGGGTCGCTTGGCACCTTGCCAGAAACGGAGCCCTTCAGTTCCACTCCGGCGGCCACGCGACAGGGAAGCGCCCCCGGCAGTTTGGCGTCGTGACAGGCGCGAGAGACGGCCCAATAGGCCTTGTCCTCGTCAATGGGGTAGTTTCCTGCAGTAAGTGGAGAAAACCGACAGTGTGGGTCTTACCGGTAGCATAGGTGCAGGCTACCTCGAGTTCGGGTGGGGGGGGAGGGGTGGGGGGTCCAAACCACAGTCGTCGAGGGGGTGGAGGTCACAGAGCTTCTAATAGTGGTCAACAGTGCAAAAAACGAAATTGCGTACCAAAATACGTTAATTTGTGAATAAATAGACAGAATGTAGTGAAGCTTTGGACAAAATAACGGCAAAAACTACCAAAAATGCAAGAAAATAGTGGGATTTTCCATATTTTTCTCAATTTCCGGATCCTAGGAGGGTAGGAGTCGATCTCAGGCCATCCAACCGCTCACACCCCCCCCCCCCCACCTTTTCGCAAGCACTTTGCAGAAGCTCTGCGCAATTACACCGCACCTTTGCCATGTATGAGGTACTGGGCGTAGAACCAGCAACTGGGACCGTAGTAGTCTTCCCTTTCGCAGGTCTTTTTGAACAACTCGGACGCCTCCAAACGATTCTTCTCATAGACCGCCTTGAACTGGGCCAACAAGTGGCAAGACTCCGCTCGGTTCTCCTGGAAAGTCGACAAGCTGCTTTCACAAACTTCGCGTCGATTCAACTGGTATACCACCACGCTTGAAAGCGCCAACCGAGGGGGAGATATACGACCCCCTAGACGGGTTTGGGACAAGGATGGGGTCAAATGAGTGCGAAATGTTTCAAACATGGGCCAAAACGTGAAAAAAATTCGCTTAATTTCATCAAAAATTGTTGAAGCAAGCGCAGACGGCGACATTTTTGCTATTTCCAGCTACGCAGGGAAAATTTAGCCATTTGGGGGAGGATGAGGTACACTTCAGACTTAGCCCGCGGTTACAGGGTGCACGAAAACTCATTCTAGCAGGTTACTGTAGCTCACTCTCAATTCAACGTCTACAGTAACCCTCTCACTGTCAGGCAGCCGTATCTGTACTCGATCCCTAGGCGTTTGAGCAACTCCTTATCATCCTTGGACAACTGAGACAAGTCGCCCTTGATGTTGAGGTCCGTCAGCTCCTCTTCCAGACTTTTTGAGGACGCCATTGCAACTTTCTTCTCAAAACAAGCGTTATGCCTTAATTCGGAATCTAAGCTGTAACAAATTTGGAAAAGTCCCTCAAAAGCAGTGTCTTCGAAACTAGGCGCGTTCTCGAGTCGAGACTTTATGCCTTGAAAATAAAACCGACTAAACAAGTTTTCCTGGCCCGTCGACACACTACTGCAAACTACCCTTCTCTGACAGTTGCGCACAAGATTCCGCAATCGTAACCATATACGATACGGTGTCTCACCGTTTCCTTTTGGCATGGAAATGCGCGCGCCAGTTGAACTACTACGGTAGGTAGGCATATAGGTTGGTGCACTTGCGGGGTTATCAACACGCGCGGGAAGGGGCGTCGAGCGTTGTGGGGGTATTGGACGCGAAAAGGATACTGTAACCTCCTAGAGGAAGTCCATCACAAAACGAGCGCAAGCGACGAGACACGCAGACGAACAGAAGCCGAGCAAGCGCGCGCAAAAAGGGGAAAAGAATAGGGAGTCCAACTCCAAAGAACGACACTCGACCATCGCGTCAGAGTACGGTACACGCTACCAACCGTATAGAAGCGCGCTGTCTCCCGTGTGACGAACCAATCGCGCTGGTACAAAGCAATCCGAGGCAAAAAACCAACCGACGACGACGAAAAGGACGAACGGAACGGGATACAATATTTTCGTGTGGCGCGGCTGTAGCGGTACCCAGAAAAAAGAACAGAGAAAAGCGGCAACAAACAACAACAACAAACGAGAACCACCAAGGCGGCGGGGAAAACCCCCCCTCCCCCCCCCCCCCCCCCCCCCCCCCCCCCCCCCGGCGGGGTCCAGTTCACTCTGCAAGCGCGCGAAATATGAAGTTACCATGAACTGTGAAGTTGCTACCAGCCACCCTGTATCAATCAGACTGTAGCCCACCGCGAACTCGTCCATTCTGGCGAGTATGTAGTTGACAGCCAGGTTCTCGTCCTTGTCGCAGGAGAAGTAGGCCTCGATCACCAAGCCCTCGGGGAACCCCATCGACTTCAGCTGAAGAAAGTACCGTATCTAATCACTAGAAACAACACGCTGGAAAGGAGAGGGAGGGAGGTCTAATCACTAGAAACAACACGCTGAAAAGGAGAGGGGGAGGGAGGGAGGGAGGGAGGGAGGGAGGGAGGGAGGGAGGGAGGGAGGGAGGGAGGGAGGGAGGGAGGGAGGGAGGGAGGGAGGGCGGGAGGGAGTGGGGGGAGGGAGGGAGGAAGGGAGCGTCTCTTCTACCCTCTCGATGGCCTGTCGCTCCTCTGGTGTGATGGAGATGGTGACGGGGCCTCCGGCGACTCCTGCGCCGCCGCCGCCGCCCGGTTGCGCGCCCTGCGCAGGCTGCTGCTCGGCTTCCTCGTTGAGAAGGGCCAGGAACTCCTGCTGATTGGCCGTGATCATCTGAACACGCAAGTGTGATTGGCCAGTGGGCGCTAAACCGAATTTTGCAGAGTAGAACTTGATCTCCACACCTGCATCAACTCTGGGTTGGTCTGGGCGATCTGCTGCATGAGGGCGGGCAGCAGCTGCGGGTTGCCCCTCACGGCCTGGCGCATCTGCTCGAACTGGGGTAACTGGCGCAGGAAGTCCATGTTCAGGGGGACAGCGCCTCCTTCTCCCTCCTGTCCTCCTTCGCCTCCTCCCTCGACTTCAGCGGCTCCCTCCCCCTCCTCTCCCTCGCCCTCCGCGGCGGCGCCTTCGCCCGCCGGGTGGATACCCAGCACCTCAGCCACCTGGCTCAGGTTCAGACCCGAGGCGTCCGCTAAATGGTTTTAATTTTCTTGGCTTTTGCGCACTTCGTGACGTACTGCCTGGGTAGGAGAGTGCTTAGCTCACCGATCAAGGGAGGGTTGGAGGCTCCTCCGGCGGCGGGAAGCGTCATGCCCTGAATGCGGTGCGGAAGTCGGACGCATTCACGACAGGTGAACTATTTTAGATTCTGATTAAAACGAACGCGCTATTCATAGGCCTATGCCAAAGCGGCTTACTAAGAGCGCGGCTAAACAGCGCCTACTAAGAAAACGCTGCTGATAGATCTGCTGACGGACAACACCTCATTATGAAGAGAAGCTATCAACTCACGCGGCTATGAATAGAAACGCAAGCTTCGCACAAGCCAGTGTCGGCACACCTGCTTTCTAATTATTGGTCACTGTTGGAACCCGGATTCTGCACCTTTGAAAATGCTCGCATTCCTGTTGTTCACCACTGCTGTGGCTGTCATCGCTCTACTAGGCGCAGGAGGGAATCTGCTGGTCGCTCTACTCATTTGGTACGACGAGAGCATCACTAGCGACATGACAGGCTACACGCTGGTGTTCAGCCTGTGCATCAGCGACTGCATCTTCTGCGCCTTCAATTTCCTGAGCGCTGGGGTATCTCTGACTGGCCTGGAAGCCCATTCATATGAGCTCCACGTGTCTGGCTTCGTGGCAAGAGTTTGCTTCGCGATCTTCTGCTGCCACCTACTGCTGATGGCGGCCAATCAGTTTCTAGGCTTCTCCCACCCCGCACACTTCGACACCGTTTTCTCCGCGAAGACCACTCGAGCCTACTCTGTCGCCTGCTTCGTGATTGGGATCGCGTACTCGGGCGCGTTCCAGTACCTCGTCTGCTGTCCAGCCGCCTGGAGTCCAAAGGACGCCGGGGCGACGGCTCTCCTACCTCTCAATGGCACCGAATCGGACTGGAGCACCGTCGTCGACATCCTCTTTGGATTCGGCGTCGTGCTCGTCTCAGTTCCTATGTACCTCAGTGCATTGTGCACCGCCATCGCCCTGAGAAACCTCGTCTCGACCAACGAAGGCCGTCTCAAAGAAACTCGGCAGCTTCTAGTGCAGTTCGCCATGGTGTTCATTCTGTTCCCCGTGACCATGGTGTGCTACGGACTGGCCAGCCGATTCCACATCGGCTACCTGGCGCCTGTTTCGCAATGCCAGGCTCAGAGCTCTCGCAAACTTTCGACTAACTAACGCGTTAGTTAGTCCAACGTCCAACTAAGACGAACGTCCAACGAATAACGGCTGCAACAGGGTTCGACGTCGACGAGAGTAGTGATAGCTATAATCTGCCGCAGTGGATATTCGTACTATCTCAATTGCTGCGCCTCTGTGCGCGCTCCACGCGTGCTCTGTCAAAACTTCTCAGTTCTTAGAGAGCTGCGGGTGTTGCAAAACAGGCACCACCAGACCGGCCTGACGCAGAGCGTCAACTTCGGCGTCAACCCGGCCATCTACTTCGCCTTCAATCGTCGCCTACGGAAGCAGCTGCGAAAGCGAACCTCTGCACTCCTACTTCGCGCCCGATCTCAGCCCGAGACTTCGACTTCGCCGTGACGTGACCGTCTTTTGTTGATATCAGCCGTGTAATTACCCGCTTCGTTCGAATTGCGTCATTGGGAGTGGTGTAGCATATATGACTATGTAGCTGTGAATCTACATGATGGATTTGCCGTCAGGGCACAACCTAACTGCAGCCGACATCCGCGACGACAGCCATGACACTGTCCTGTCCGTTACACGTAACGTTTGGCGGAATACATGCGTACAAAATTGTATTGTGAAATTCCAGCCTGGAACTCACCGACAGAAGGTACTCCACCGCTCGCTCGGGGTTGTAAAAGGCGCGGCGCAGCGCCGCCTTTCCATTCAAAGGCCGCTCGTAACCCATGGCTGCAATAGATCCCTTACAAGCTTGTTCGCACAGAGCCAACAAAACCACCACGCACAGATAATCTCGGTGACCAGCTGCTCGTAGTTCTCCGGCTTGAGACCCGACTCCAGAATGCTCGCGGCCGCCTGCACCTCGGCGGCCGAGCGCGCCGCCGCCGACGGGCCGCGCTGTCGCTGCTGGCGGTTGTCGTCGTCGTTGCTGGAATTGTCGCTTATTTCACTTCGACTATAACGACGCGTGTTGATATAGTCTCAATCATCGCACTTGTGGCAGCGCCCGCGGAAGTGGCGGCAGCAGCGGCTGGAGGCGGAAGAGGCGCCAGCGGCTGCGGAAGCGGCGGCGACGGGCGCCGGCGGCTCCTCGGTCACGGTCGGCTTCTTCTTGGGCTGGAAGAGAAGCATATCGTCTTTCCTTTCTCAAATTGACACTGCGCTACAGATAAGCGCCGCCTTTTCGCTCGAACGTGCCTTCACAATTGCTGTTCTGATCTTACAAAATGGGAAGATTTCGCTGCAAATTTTTGCCGGTTGGATTCCACTTTGGGGTATTTTCAGACAATAGGGGTACTCAGAAATAATAGGGGTTTTTCAGATAATAGGTATTTTCAGGAGCCTGTAGTCTAGATGGGCCCAATTCCACTTTAGGGGTACTATTACTTTAGGGGTATTTATGACTTAACTAGGTAATTCCACATTAGGGGTATTATCAATTCCAGATTGGGGGTATTATCAATTCCAGATTAGGGGTATTTTGAGCGGAGCGACAACCAGCAACAAAAGTTAGCCAATTTTGTAGTTCAAAACTACGGCTCTTATCCCAGAGACCATGCTGACGATGAACTTGCCGGCCTCGATCTTCAGCGACTCCACCGTCTCCTGGTCCGAAAGCACCTTGCCCGAGTAGATCAGCTTCTGGTTCTCGCTGGAAAGCCGTTGCCCTTCTCCGCCTGTACCTTCGACTTCAGCTCCTTGACCTGAGCAAAATTGTTAAACGAATATGGTAAAAAAATTTGCGACAGAACTTACTAAAATGAGCCAAAAAGCAAGCAAGAATCGAAGAGACGACGCACCGTGTCCGTGGGCTCGGCCTCGACCTTGAACTCCTCCTGCTTGATCGTCTTGAAGGTGATCAAGACCATTTTTGAGGCGTCTTTGGCGACAAACACGCAAAAAGCGAAAATTTTCCACTTCTTATTCGTCGATTCTACTTCGGATGACTTTTGGCCTTCAACGATATCCAAACTTGTCGAAACTCGCTGACGATGCACCTTTGAA
>JASAMZ010003328.1:0-15649 GCA_030248115.1 Linhomoeus sp. GSCO2_2
ACAGGGTTTTTTTTAGATGACCACTTTTCGTTCGGCGAGTTTTGTGCAAAACTTAATGATGTAAACGCACTGGTCAGAAAGGCTTTGGCATTTGTATGTTAGATGCCCAATTCGGTCTTGCACCGAACTACAGGTGTTGAGTTCAGGCCGAACGACGCGATTCGCCGGCACGGTACCGGTCAAAACCCGACGCGGCAATGGCGTCTGAAAGGTCTTTAACAAGCTTTGAATTTACTTTTGAACGGCCGAGTTACAGCTCGTCGAATATTCTTGGCATTGGTCAAAGTCTCCCTTTCCCGGCGGATGGCGGTCCTCGACTCTCCAGAACGCGTTATCAGAAACTTTGACGGTCGGTAACTCGGCCGTCAGACGACATAGGAAGTTCGTTCTTGCGGCAAATTAAAGCTTGTTTAAAGACCTTTCAGACGCAATTTGCCGCGTCCGCAAAAGCTGCGGAACGACCGAGTTACCGTGCTTCAAAGCCGGCCGATCGTGAGATTTCCGGCCAGAACTTTGACACCCTGTAATTTCCGCAGTGCAAGACCAATTTAGCTGGGCATCTAACATACAAAATGCCAAAGCCTTTCTGACCATGTGTTAAAGTCTCACTTACATTGGTTTAGTTTTGCACAAAATCTGGCCAAACGAAAAGTGGTCATCTAAAAAAAAACCCTGTACAATACACATCAATGAGCGCGTCGCCAAGAGTTACCACACTTACGGCAGAAACGCGGTGTACCTCTGGAAGTCCTTGAATGAGAGCGTGGCGTTTCCTTTGGCGCCGAAGAGATGCACCAACAGAGTCGTGTCCTGCGACATGGGCACGCCGTATTCCTCCTCTTCCTCTTTCGGCTGCTGCTGAACCTCAAGTATCCTCCGGTTTAGCTACGTTGCTGAAATTGCTTCTTCATCTGCCACAAACTCCCACTCTGTGTACCTTATCGTCGCCTTCAGTCTTGCCGTTGTCTTCGCTAGAGGGCACCGTCGGCCAGGGAACCAGCCAGAGCGGGTCGCGCTTCTCGGCAGCGCGTGCCTTTAGCTTGCGACTCTTGCTCAGCAGCTGCTCCAGCTGAAACACACAGGGCAACTGCAAAAGAGACAACGGAGGTGAGGTGAACGCAGGCGGTTAGTCCAAGGTGAACCGTCATAGCATGGTCGTGTCGATTCGTCTGTTGCGTTTTGTGATGATGCATTGAGAAAACGTGCGGTGTCGCGTTCTACATATGTACTTTTGGTTAGTAGCAGGTCAATCAGAGGACGCAAGCGACGCGCCGCGACGACAAGCTCAAGGAGTAAGCAGCTCGACACACGGCAGCTACAGAACAACAAGAACATGCGCAGAACGGGCAGTTGAGGAGCAAGCCGAAGGAGCCGCATGCAGGGGGAACCGTGCCGTGCGCCATTGCGCATCCCTCACTCACGGAATCTTCGTCCGCCTCGCCGCCGTTTCGGTGGTTCTGCCGAGTGGCGGCTGTGGCCGCCGCCGACGCCCCTCGAAGTCGGGGAAGTCGGCCGTCGGAGCGCATCAAGTTCATCAGCTCGCGCACCTGACGACACACACGCAGCCACTCACCCGTCTACTCTAAGATCAAACGCGCGGCGCCGTCCCGCAAGAAATACATATTTACCTACCTATGCACCTACGTTGCACGACAAGTGCCCCAGAAGCCAGCCAGAGGCTCGCTGGCTGCCGCCAGCCATCACCACAACCTCAGACTACAGTACGCCGCGCCGTGCAACCGAAAAGTCGCGGCAAACGTGCACTCCTACCCACAACGACACTGAATGAAGTCAACTTAGGGGAAACAACCTAATACGTGGAAGCACCGACACCTTACTAAATGGAAGAGATCTGACCGCACTCCAGCACAAACTCACCACTAGGAACTCTGCCTTGTCCACGCGCTGGTTGCCGTCGGCGTCGAACATGTTGAAGGCGATTCGGAAGCCGTTCTGCGGCTCTGAAAGACGCACACACGGGCTCCGCGAAGCGCCTTCTGCGCAGTCCGTAGCTGTATCGGCCGCGCTCACTCGTCAGTACGGAGAGCAGAAAGAGGTACTCGGTGTAGGTGATGATGCCGCGCTCGTCCAGGGCGCGGAACAGCTTCGAGGAGTTCTTGGAGAAGGAGGGCGTCTCCTTAACGACTTGAGCATCGGTGGGACAGTTGGTGGATCTTGAACATCCACCAACTTTCGTAAGATCCACCAACACAAACGCATAGACACACGTGCACTGTAGAAGCGTCACAGACGCCCAAAGGCAAAATCGTGCCGTTTCTCGCTTGTTTGAGATTGTTCGATGCAGGAAGAAGGCGAACGGCAGGGGAAGACGAGAAACTGTACTGTGGACTGTGGCGCACTTTTTCGCGTGATTCAAACGGGATACACCGTGGTAGATTGCGTTGACCGATAGCATACAGTCTTTCCGAAGGCAGAAATTGCGGTTGTGTGCGCGACCGAAGGGAAAGAACGCGAGTTTTTGGCACTCCTCCCCTCCAAAAGGGAGGAGTGCTATAGTGATGGTGCGGATTCTGCGTAAATTCAAACGTTCATAAGTCGGTCTAGAGTTGGCCGATCGGGGCGAAATTTTTTTTATTCGATAGGTCTCTGGATGGAAAAACCTGCATCGAAGGTCTCGACTTCCGTCCGGGACCCGATTTTTGGCAAGTTGCCAAAAACCCGATTTTTCGACCTCCGACGAACTTTGGACGCTTAGAATAGTGTTCTGGTAGAACGTAGCGAGACGAGCTTTGGGTCGAATATGTAAAAGACATTGGGCTATCCGATGGTGGGGGCGCCGCCGGGCTGGGCCCGGGTCTGCCCGGGCTGGGTAGCAAAAACCGGGTTTTTCGACCCAAAAGTAGGGTTCGATCTCCCGCTCGGCATTTTTTTGTTCTACAATGTAATGGTCCTTTATTTTCTCGATTTCAAGAACTCGGATAGCCTCATCCCGAATCGTCGTCAGAATCCCGGTCGGATGTCGTACGGGCCGGGAAATATTACCCAAAGTTGGGTTCCGGGACTCCGGGCAAAACTTCGGGCAAGCGTAACTTTCGGTAGGGGCCTCAGATCGCAATGGGACAAAGACCATTCGATAGCACCCGGCGAGCTCTACAACTTCGTAGTAGACCACTTTTTTCGGAGTGGCCGAATTTGGGGTGAAAATTTAAAAGAATCGATTTTTTGGTCGAAATTGAAAAATTCCACGTTTCCCATTTTTTGCTGCGTTGATCGATTTCGACGATATTAACACTGTTTTTGAGGTTTACAAATATCTTCACTGGAGGAGATTTTCAGCTTTCGGCGGTAGCAATTTTTCGACGAAATTTTAATTTTTTCGCCCGGCCTCAGCCGGGCGAACCCCTACGAGAGCTTTTCGTGCGTGCGTGCGTGCGTGCGTGCGTTCGTTCGTGCGTTACGCTCTCAGATCTCGGTGTTGGAAAGTCGTAGGAAGGAGATCTTGGGCTCTACGGAAAGCTCTCGACTCACTGGTAATGTCGCTAAGAGACTTCGAAATTCAAAAGTTTGAATTGCGCGCGCTACAGTAACCCGAAGGTTCAAACTGAAAACGGCTATTACGAGCGGCGCGAAGGCAACGAAAGGCCGGAACCGTCCACGGCATAAAAAATTGTAATTACGCAGAAACACGCAACACGAAAAGCGACACCCTTTTAACGCAGAAATCGCTCTAACTGGCTACATTCATCGACGGAGAATATCTTGGGTGGTGGATAGCTCTCGACTCACTGATCATTTGTTCTTCTATTGGTCGAAACTCAAAAGTTTGAATATCGGAGCTACAGAACCCACTCGCTCGTCTTCCGTCATAGAGAGACGATATTGATTTTGTTGATTAGGTTTCGGCACACTGATAATTCCGTTAAGAGGAGTCAAAATTCAAAAGTTTGAATTGCGCGCGCTACAGTAACCCGAAGGTCCAAACCGCAAAACGGCTCTAACACGCTCGTCTTACGTCGTAGAGCGGCGTGCGATAGGTCAACTAAAAGGTTGACGTGCTCTTTCACTTGGCGTAAAAATTTTGTTAATTACGCAAACACGCACCACGTAAAGCGACATTCTCGCATTTTTAGCATAGAAATGGCTCTGACTCGCTCAGCGTGCGTCGTAGAGAGACGATCTTGAGTTGCTGGATAGCTCTTGACTCACTGATCATTTGTTCTTCTATTGGTCGAAACTCATAAGTTTGAATATCGCGATCTACAGTAACTCAAAGGTTCAAACAGCAAATGGACCCTAACTCGCTCGTCTTACGTTGTAGAGCGGCATTCGTTCGACCGTTTGCTTACGTTGAGGCAGTTGTAACACTCATTCCTAAAGAAATACTTTTGTTTTTTTAAACCCTTGTCTTACGAACAACTTTGACTGCTAAAAAAATTAATCCCGGGCGATCCCAATGTTGCCCTGCAACAACCGCTCAGAAATGCGTGTGCCTTGCTCAAAAAACTAATCCCGGGCGAACCCAATGTTGCCCTGCAAGAACCCCTCAGGAAGGAGCGTGTCAGAAGTAGCACATGAATAGTGGACTCCGGGCGGGCGCGCGTCATATCGGAAAGGCTTCGAAACACTTCACAAAAGTATCCACTCTTTTACTCTTCCACTTTAAAACACTCACAAACCACTCTGTATTAATAAAGCAACTCAACTTTTTTAAAACAGCTTGTTTCAACAAATTTTCGGTATTTCGGTGCAAAGTGGGGTCAGGTGAGATATTGCGGTGTCAGTTGGACTTTCACGTGATAGAGCATCAAAAGATACGTTGTTTGTGTTGTAATCACTTTTTTCGTCCGACGCGTATTTTGGCGGGAAATTTGAATTCAAAAATTTGGCTGCCAGATTTGTCCAAGGCACCTACCGTATTAGTACTCGATTCCGGCTTTTCGGGGACGCTGATCACGAATTTGACATTGTCCTTTCTTTTTGAGATCTGTGGGACCATATCTGAAGCATTTGCTCGCCACCATACATGCCCTCAAGTGGAAAACCTGGTGGTGTCAGTTCAGCTGAAGCTAGGTGTGTTGTATGTCGAATGTGGGGTATTGGAGGGTCACAATTCCGAATTTGCTATTAGTTTTGCGATCAGAATGGCCAGTAAGTCTCACTGACATGTCTCGTTGATCAATGGGCAGCATGCTTCAACTCCCAAGATTCTTCTGAAAGAGGGGAGGAGTGCCCCGAGGGGCTCTGCCCCCGTCTACTAATCTTGTCTGCTTTCCGGCGGCTCGCGGTGCGGTTCCGCCATGTCGGACTCAGTCTACGATAGATTGACGACGACGACGGTCGATCCGCTCTTACGTTACTGCCAGTGAGCGCGAAAAGCTGTTCTCAATGGCGGCCAGTAGTCACGGGTTTGACTCCCGGCGCAGGTCGTCATCCCGCGATTTATTTCTGGTGTTCTTCTACTTATTTTTTACGGCGGATCCAGTTCTCGCCAGAAACTGCTGGTTGAGCTCATGTCGTCCTTGGCGCATGCACTCTGATCGCCAGCGCGCGCCGGGCGCATTGAGCTTTTTCAGCCGTAAAGGCGTCTTCTTCGATTGTTGTTGTGTGTCGCGCCTTGCTTGAGTCAGGGGCGTAGCCAGGATGGGCAAGTGGGTGAGGCAAACAGATTTTGGGGGGGGGGGGGAGGGGGGCACGTTTCAGTGCTAATACGGGCAAATTTAGCGATGCAGGTAGAAATCCCGCTATTTTTGGCTTTGAAGGAAAATGTTCACTATATACAGTGTTCCAGGCGAAAATTTTGACTATGTGCATCGCTGCAGGCAAATTTAAGGTGCTGAAGGCGAAATTTGTAGAATTTAGAATGCCACAGGCGAAATTTTTCACGATTCACAGCTGATTTATTGCGCCACAGGTATAATTTTCACTATTTGCACCATTTATTGCGTTTCGTGTAAAATTTTTTCTGCCGGCCGGCATCTGGGAGGGGGGGGGGGGTGGGACGGCCGGCATCTGGTGGGGGGGGGGCATTTGCCCCACATGCCTCCTTGCTACGCCGCTGGCTTGAGTTTCTTCGGGACCAGGTGCGTACGTTTGATTTCCTTGTTTCACAACAGTGGCAGCCTCCCAATGGCAACATTTTGAGCAGCCCCCCCCCCCCTTTCATTGTGTTGATATGGGATGGGCGGGTGGAGTTGGGAGAGAGGAGAAAGGTCTTAGAGAAAGAACTTCGTTTCAGAGTTTGCTGAATCTAAGTAAGTTGTTGCTAGAATCGTACTGTGCATCAGTTGCTGCACGATACAGACACGGTGCGGTTCCAAAAATTGCCAAACTCAACATATTGTCTTGAAGGAAGAATCAAACACTCTTATTTTCAAGAACATGTTCAAGAATTTAAGAATTGTCATGTATTTGCATACTGTTTAATTCTATTGAACTGTATTCAACTCTAACAAGTAATATGCGACACTCATGATTGAAAGCTCTCCTTAGATTGAATACTCTAACATGCAATGCAAGTCGCGCAGAACTTGCTCGAGCTCAATTCTTTAGGTAAGGCAGAAATTTGAATTTGGATATGTGCGCACTATCCAATTCATTCTTTCATATGACACATACTCGAGACAATCGTGATTAGGTCTGGTCAACATGGAGGGAGAGCTTAGCACTGCATTACAGAATTCGTATTCTGCACAGCTGAAAACCCTACCCCTTAAAGGCTCACTGGGGCCTGGCAGACCACCAAAATTTATCTCGGTCAAGATTAACCACACGTGCATAATCTTGACCAAGATTTTTTCGCCACCCCCAGGGTGGTGAGCATATATATATATATAGACACTCTTGTCTGCTTGTCCCTCTGTGTGTCTGTCCGGACAACTAGACATGACTGTTAGTGCTATCCGATGGAGTCAAATGCGCTGAGTAATGTGCCATTATCTGTTTCTGTTGCTAATTTCACTATTTTGAGATATTATAATTAAAATATTGAAAATGTCAAAAATGGCACTTTTATTTATGAACCATATCAACAAAGTTTTTGCTGAAATGGAAAGGACATAGCACGAGATGAATTTGTGATATAGCTTGGATTTTAGAATCCATGAAATGAGGGATATTTTCAAGGGTTTGTCAAAATTCCCAAATTTCAACAATTTCAAATAGCTTAGATTTCAAAATGTCTTTGCATGGTTGTGTTGGGCATAGTCTGCCAAGTATTTAGGAAATAGTTCTAGAGTTTATAACTAAAGAATTTGATTATATTTTCAAGGTTTTTGTCAAAATTTCAACAATTTCATACAGCTTACATTTCAAAATATCTTTGCGTGGGTGTATCAGGCCCTAAGCCCAAAACAAATAGGGTGTCATCCCATTTGTACCCTTTTCAATAGATCATTGTCTCATTTAGATGCTTCTATTGCACCATGTGCCTGCGGCAAATTTCTCTGATCCATTTATGGATCAGTTGCCACAATCTACATTACTATGCTAGCTAGGTGTTTTGTCTGTCCGTTACGCTTGCCTCCCTAGCACTTCGCCATGCGACGCTTCAGCACGCGCTTGCCTCGCTGGCACTTCGCCATGCCAACCTTCAGCACGCGCGCGCCTAGACGCCAGCGGGACGCCAGCGGCAGCAATCAATCGCTGCACGGCTAGCGCCGCCTGTTGCTGCCTGCCTTCAACGCAGGCATCGCCTGAACAGTACGGCAATGCACCGTTGCAGAGCCTTGCAAAAGCGAACAGTGCGGCAGCATGCGGTACAACAGAGAGGCTTGCAATGTGCAATGCAATCCATCCAGGGAAAGCAACGGCAATGCTCGCGCAGGCATTGAACTGTACGACAACACTCGCACAGGCAATTCTAGCCGCTTGAGCGACTATTTCGCTTGCAACAGGACAGATTTTGCAACAGGACAAATCTTGCAACAGGACAGACCCTTCAACAGGACAGATCTTGCAACAGGACAAATCTTGCAACAGGACAGATCTTGCAACAGGACAGATCTTGCAACAGGACAGATCTTGCAACAGGACAGATTTTGCAACAGGACAGATCTTGCAACAGGACAGACGTGGCAACAGGATGGTCGCGCGACGCGACCAGCACCGTTGGGTCGCAACAGGACAGACCTTCTGCAACAGGACACATCTTGCAACAGGACAGATCTTGCAACAGGACAGACCTTGCAACAGGATAGATCTTGCAACAGGAGAGACCTTGCAACAGGACAGATTTTGCAACAGGACATACCCTGCAATAGGACAGACCCTTCAACAGGACAAATTGCAACAGGTCAGACCTTGACAATGAACAGGACGGACAGTGCGGCGCGCGTGCGAGGCGACCAGCGCCGTTGGCTCACAACAGGACAGACCTTGCAATGGACAGACCTTGAACAGGACAGATCATGCAACAGGACATTACGGCCATTTACGACTACATCCCATGCTATTCAGATCACAGAAATTCTTCTGCAACAGGAAGGAACGGCTAGTTAACAAGTGATACGTGACACTCCTTGAGTGTCAGATAGGCACTCCGCGTGATTGTTTTAGCAGACGGGGGCACAGAAACTCCAACAAGTGTTGCATTCCCATTAAATATGTTTGTTCCCAATTGTTTCAGCGTAGAACTGGGGTCTATAGCCCGGGGTGGGCCTAAGCAGATGCCTTACACTTAGAGGTCGATGTGGCGCAAGTGACGAGTTGGAGCAGGCTGTACTGATGACGATGAGCGCAGGCTGTACTGACCGCTGACTGTCTATAGCCACTCACAATGTAGAATGCCAGCGGCGCCCCAATTGTACAGGCGAGCCTTATATACGCTACACAGCAGGGGCTCCCCTGCTGGGGTGGATGGCGTCGGTGCTACAGTATGATGCTCCTATAACTCGGTTCGATTGCGCATGCGTAGACGCCTTTCTCAGCACGTCTTACATGGATGGTGTACTGTAGGCGCTGGTGGATGGTATTTTTGGAATTTCGCGAAATTTTACAGAGTGTGAGTATACAGGCTAAATACACCGCAAATCATCAAACAAATGACGGATTCGCGTTCTGCGGCATCAGAAAGCCCAGACACAAGTCACACAACTGTCAACGCAATTTTGAAATTTCGATCCCTGGACCCAATTTTGGCTGGGCGTGCCCAGAAATAGGGCTAAAGGCGTCCCAATTCACAAAACACACACCGGATTCGCGTTCAGCATGGTCGAAAACCCCCGAAACAAGTGAAAACTCAATTTCGAAAATTTGACCCTGGGATTCAAAAATTCAGCGCGGCCGGGGTGCGGTACCTCAAGATGGTCAAAACAGTTCGTCTAGACCAACTTTTGACGTAGAACACGATGCAATGGTCAGTTTGGCGCTAAAGGCATGCTTTCCAACCCAAAAATCCACTCAAAGTCAAAAATCCGAATTTTCCACTCGGGACCAGGGACCTTTGTCACCGTGGATCTCCCGAACGGCGAGACCGATCTCGGCGGTTTTGGTCTCGAATGAAAGGTAATATGAGTGTCCAGGTCAGAAATTAAATTGGCGAGGATCCACCATCGCAAACTCGAGTTACGATTTTTTAAAGGTCGGAAAAAATATAAAATTTTGAATTTTCTACCGTACTCCCGTGTCGGACCATCTAGGGAGCCCGTTCCAGCGATGCCGCCTAGAGGACCCAAAGGGCCACAACATATCCAAAAATCACCAGATTTGGTCCACTTTTGCGAAAGTTGTGGGGTGATTTTTTTTACTTAGCAAAAATTTGAATTTTTGAATTTTCGCAAAATTCTTCCACCGCCGAAATTTTTTCACCCCCCGAGCACGCTGCGCGTCTCATAAGCTATCTTTTAAAAAAATTTGGCTCCCTAGGTGCTTCGTAGCGAACGCTAGCGAGTGTTATGTTAACTGTGGGCTTTTACCCGGCCTATAGCACTCCTTCGCTTTTCAAGCGGCGGAGTGCCAACAAGCTCCGGTATTAAAAAGTTGAGTTTGTATTCTGACTGACATTGCATAGAGTTTCGTTCTTTCTGCAGAGAGTGCGAGAGCTCATCGCCCGTATTGCTCCGCTTCACGAGCTCCCCCTTTGCAAGAGGGTATTGCTTAGCAATATTGATATCGCCCGGGATTTGGTTTTTAGAGCAAGAAAATCCCTCTTTTGAGCAACGCTTTTAAAAAAGTGGCAAAAACTTGTCAAAGTTTTGCCAAACATATGACAGAGCAAGTTTCGCAAATAATCCGTGAGTCGTGAGCTATCCACTGAGCTCGAGATCGTCTCTCAATGACGCAAATCAAGCGAGTTAGAGCGATTTTAGTGTTCGAATCTCGAGAATGGCGTTTTCCGTGGTGCGTGTTTGCGCAATGTTAAAATTGTTGCTGCCGCATGAAAGAACACGTCGAGAGCTTTCACCTGACGTGTCGATCGCCGCTCTACGACGTAAGACGAGCGAGTTAGAGCCGTTTTGCGTTTTCGGACCTTTGGGTTACTGTAACTCGCGAAATTCAAACTTTGAGTTTTGACCAACGGGAGAACAAATGATCAATGAGTCCAGAGCTATCCAAGGTGCTCAAGATCACCTCTCTACGACGCAAGACAGACGAGTTAGAGCCGTTTTGCGTTATAAACCTTCGGGTTACTGTAACTCGCGAAATTCAAATTTTTGAGTTTCAACCAATGGGAGAACAAATGATCAGCGAGTCGAGAGCTATCCACTGACCTTGAGATTGTCTCTCTACGACGCAAGTTGAGCGAGTTAGAACGATTTTAGCGTAAAAATGTCGAGAATGGCGTTTTCGGTGGTGCGTGTTTGCGTAATTGACAAAACTTTTGCAGCCGCATGAAAGAGCGCGTCGAGAGCTTTCACCTGACGTGTCGATCGCCGCTCTACGACGTAAGACGAGCGAGTTAGAGCCGTTTTGCATTTTGACTTTCGGGGTACTGTAGCGCGCGCAATTCAAACTTTTGAATTTCGAAACCTCTTAGCTGAATGATCAGTGAGTCGAGACCTATCCGTAGAACCCAAGATCTCCGCTCTGCGACTTTCCAACGCCGAGATCTGGGAGCGTTACGGACGTATGCACGTACGCACGTACGCACGCACGCACACACGCCGAGCTCTCGTAGGGTGTCGCCCGGCTGAGGCCGGGCGAAAAAACGCAAAGCGTGCCTGCGGTGAATCTTCTGATCCACCATGAACAAAATGCAATTACTCCAAAATCAATTGTGGTGATACCCCACCAGATTGCTGACTATCCAGTGCACTCACACTATTGTGCACACTCTCAAGTTTACACTGATGCCAATGTGGTGACCCAGTTTTTGCACAACGTTTGTTTTGCCTCACACATTTCAGTCTTGGTAGAGATTCAAGAAGTTGTTTTGTTTTGTGGGGGATGTGAGGAGGTTATTTGTCATTTGCAGCCCATTTTTTCGCCCGGCCTCAGCCGGGCGAACCCCTACGAGAGCTTTTCGTGCGTGCGTGCGTCCGTCCGTCCGTCCGTTCGTCACGCTCTCAGATCTCGGCGTTGGAAAGTCGTAGGAAGGAGATCTTGGACTTTATGGATAGGTCTCGACTCACTGAGAATTGCGCTAAGAGGTTTCGAAATTCAAAAGTTTGAATTACGCGCGCTACAGTAACCCGAAGGTCAAAACTTAAAACGGCTCTAACTCGCTCGTCTTACGTCGTAGAGCGGCGCGCGATAGGTCAACTAAAAGGTCTCGACGTGCGCTTTTGTTTGGCATTAAAAGTTTTCTTAATTACGCAAACACGCAACGCGAAAAGCGACATTCTCGCGTTTATAACGCAGAAATCGCTCTAACTCGCTCAGCGTGCGTCGTAGGGAGATGATCTTGGGTTGGTTGGATACCTCTCGACTCACTGATCATTTGTTCTTCTATTGGTTGAAACTCAAAAGTTTGAATTTCGGGAGCTACAGTAACCCAAAGGTTTAAAACGCGAAACTTATCTAACTCGCTCGTCTTCCGTCATAGAGAGACGATCTTGAGTTCGTTGAATAGGTTTCGACACACTGATAATTCCGTTAAGAGAAGTCAAAATTCAAAAGTTTGAATTGCGCGCGCTACAGTAACCTGAAGGTGCAACACGCAAAACGGCTCTAACACGCTCGTCTTACGTCGTAGAACGCCGTGCGATAGGTCAACTAAAAGGTTTCGACGTGCTGTTTCACTTGACGTGAAAAAATTGTTAATTGCGCAAACACGCACCACGAAAAGCGACATTCTTGCGTTTTAGCATAGAAATCGCTCTAACTCGCTCAGCATGCGTCGTAGAGAGACGATCTAGAGTTGCTGGATAGCTCTCGACTCACTGATCATGTGTTCTTCTATTGGCCGAAACTCAAAAGTTTGAATATCGCGAGCTACAGTAACCCAAAGGTTCAAAACGCGAAAGTTCTGTAACTCGCTCGTCTTCCGTCGTAGAGAGACGATCTTGAGCTCGTTGAATAGGTTTCGGCACACTGATCATTCCGTTAAGAGAAGTCGAGATTAGAAAATTTGAATTTCGCGAGCTACAGTAACTCAAAGCCTCAAACAGCAAAGCGGCTCTAACTCGCTCGTCTTACGTTGTAGAGCGGCATTCGTTCGACCGTTTGAAAGCTTACGTTGAGGCAGTTGTTGAACGGTCATTTCTAAAGAAATACTTTTGTTTTTTAAATCCTTGTCTTACGAACAACTTTGTCTGCTAAAAAAATTAATCCCGGGCGATCCCAATGTTGCCCTGCAACAACCGCTCAGAAATGCGTGTGTCTTGCTCAAAAAATTAATCCCGGGCGATCCCAATGTTGCCCTGCAAGAACCCCTCAGAAAGGAGCGTGCCAGAAGTGGCGCATGAATAGTGAACTCCGGGCGGGCGCGCGTCATATCGGAAAGGCTTCGAAATACTTTACAAAAGTATCCACTCTTTTACTCTTCCACTTTAAAACACTCACAAACCACTCTGTATTAATAAAACAACTCAACTTTTTTAAAACAGCTTGTTTCGCCCGGCCTCAGCCGGGCGAACCCCTACGAGAGCTTTTCGTGCGTGCGTGCGTGCGTGCGTTCGTCCGTCCGTCCGTCACGCTCTCAGATCTCAGCGTTGGTAAGTTGTAGGAAGGAGATCTTGGGCTTTATGGATAGGTCTCGACTCACTGGTAATGTTGCTAAGAGACTTCGAAATTCAAAAGTTTGAATTGCGCGCGCTACAGTAACCCGAAGGTCTAAAAGGAAAACGGCTCTAACTCGCTCGTCTTACGTCGTAGAGCGGCGTGCGATAGCTCAACTAAAAGGTCTCGACGTGCTCTTTCGTTTGACATTACAAATTTTCTTAATTACGCAAACACGCAACACGAAAAACGACATTCTCGCGTTTTTAAGGCAGAAATCGCTCTAACTCGCTCAGCGTGCGTCGTAGGGAGACGATCTTGGGTTGGTTGGATAGCTCCCGACTCACTGATCATTTGTTCTTCTATTGGTCGAAACTCAAAAGTTTGAATTTCGGGAGCTACAGTAACCCAAAGGTTTAAAACGCGAAACTTATCTAACTCGCTTGTCTTGCGTCATAGAGAGACGATCTTGAGTTCGTTGAATAGATTTCGGCACACTGATAATTCCGTTAGGAGAAGTCGAAATTCAAAAGTTTGAATTGCGCGCGCTACAGTAACCCGAGGGTCCAAAACGCAAAACGGCTCTAACACGCTCGTCTTATGTCGTAGAGCGGCGTGCGATAGGTCAACTAAAAGGTCGCGACGTGCTTTTTCACTTGGCGTACAAATTTTGTTAATTACGCAAACACGCACCACGAAAAGCGACATTCTCGCGTTTTTTTGCGTAGAAATCGCTCTAACTCGCTCAGCGTGCGTCGTAGAGAGACGATCTTGAGTTGCTGGATAGATCTTGACTCACAGATCATTTGTTCTTCTATTGGTCGAAACTCAAAAGTTTGAATATCGCGAGCTACAGTAACCCAAAGGTTCCAACAGCAAATGGGCCCTAACTTGCTCGTCTTACGTTGTAGAGCGGCATTCGTTCGACCGTTTGAAAGCTTACGTTGAGGCAGTTGTTGAACGGTCAATCCTAAAGAAATGCTTTTGTTTTTTTTAAACCCTTGTCTTACGAACAACTTTGTCTGCTAAAAAAATTAATCCCGGGCGATCCCAATGTTGCCTTGCAACAACCGCTCAGAAATGCGTGTGTCTTGCTTAAAAAATTAATCCCGGGCGATCCCAATGTTGCCCTGCAAGAACCCCTCAGAAAGGAGCGTGTCAAAAGTAGCGCATGATTAGTGGACTCCGGGCGGGCGCGCGTCATATCGGAAAGGCTTCGAAATACTCTACAAAAGTATCCACTCTTTTACTCTTCCACTTTAAAACACTCACAAACCACTCTGTATTAATAAAACAACTCAACTTTTTTAAAACAGCTTGTTGCATATTCAAGAAGTTGGTCAAGATGTATGAATGTTGGTCAAGGTGTCAGATGCGTCGCAAAGTATGTAGCAAAGAGAGATTTTAGTGTTAAAATCTTGAGAATGGCATTTTCTCTTTGCTACATGATCGCTCTTTGCTACATGCTTTGCGACACATCAGACACCTTGACCAACATTCATACATCTTGACCAACTTCTTGAATATGCAAAATGGGCTGCAAATGACAAATAACCTCCTCACATCCCCACAAAACAAAAAACAACTTCCTGAATCTCTACCAAGACTGAAATGTTTTGGTGAGGCAAAACAAGCTTTGTGCAAAAACTGGGTTACCACATTGGCATCAGTGTAAACTTGAGAGTGTGCACAATAGTGTGAGTGCACTGGATAGTCATCACCACAATTAATTTTGGAGTAATTGCATTTTGTTCATGGTCAAATGGATCAGAAGATTCACCGCAGGCACGCTTTGCGTTTTTAATTGTGGCAACTGATCCATAAATGGATCAGAGAAATTTGCCGCAGGCACATAGTGCAATAGAAGCATCTAAATGAGACAATGCTCTATTGAAAAGGGTACAAATGGGATGACACCCTATTTGTTTTGGGCTTAGGGCCTGATTTGCACGCAAAGATATTTTGGCTTAGGGCCTGATTGGCACGCAAAGATATTTTGAAATGTAAGCTGTATGAAATTGTTGAAATTTTGACAAAAACCTTGAAAATATAATCAAATTCTTTAATTATAAACTCTAGAACTATTTCCTAAATACTTGGCAGACTATGCCCAACACAACCATGCAAAGACATTTTGAAATCTAAGCTATTTGAAATTGTTGAAATTTGGGAATTTTGACAAACCCTTGAAAATATCCCTCATTTCATGGATTCTAAAATCCAAGCTATATCACAAATTCATCTCGTGCTATGTCCTTTCCATTTCAGCAAAAACTTTGTTGATATGGTTCATAAATAAAAGTGCCATTTTTGACATTTTCAATATTTTAATTATAATATCACAAAATAGTGAAATTAGCAACAGAAACAGATAATGGCACATTACTCAGTGCATTTGACTCCATCGGATCAGTGCATTTGACTCCATCGGATAGCACTAACAGTCATGTCTAGTTGTCCGGACAGACACACAGAGGGACAAGCAGACAAGAGTGTCTATATATATATGCTCACCCCCCTGGGGGTGGCGAAAACAAGTGATACGTGACACTCCTTGAGTGTCAGATAGGCACTCCGCGTGATTGTTTTAGCA
>JASAMZ010003329.1:0-15774 GCA_030248115.1 Linhomoeus sp. GSCO2_2
AGCGACCCCACAAACAGCAACTACTACTGACCGAAACTAAATCTCGATGTCCCTACTCTTACACTGTCAATGAAGCATTTCTGTAAACGTTCGAATCTGCTGCAACGATGCACGGAATGCTACCTCCGCCCATTGACAGGTGGTCAACTTCATCGACAACCACGACACGCAGCGGGAGTCGTGCAACGACGGCGGCTGCGGCGGCGGCGGCATTCTCACCTACAAGGACAGCTACAGCTACACGATGGGCGTCACCTTCATGCTGGCCCACGACTATGGTATACCGCGAGTCATGAGCTCCTACTTCTTCGGCAACCGAGTTCACGGACCGCCTAGTAATGGGGCCTATCAGGTGAGAGAGAGACGCACAGAAATGATTAGCTCTTCAGCAGTGTTTCGTGTTTCTCAGACGAAGCCGCCAGAGTTCGAGTCGCGCGACGGTATCTGTCGCACGAGCAGCGGCTGGCGCTGTGAGCATCGCTATCCCGAGATCAAGAATCTTTCGTTTCGTTGCGAGACCCAAGCCGCGTTCGGTGTCGTCGGTATTCCGTTACGGTAGTTTTTCGAAAGCTAGCGTAACGCGTGTGTTATAGCGGCGACTTTCTTCGGGAGTTTCTTTCAGTCATCGTAAGAATCCGAGTGAATCCTAGCCGCATTCTCCTTTGCTTGGCAGGCCGTTTGTTTTGTGCTGTCTTCGTTTCCAAGATGAGCAGTAGTGGCGCCGCTGGAGCGGAGGAGCTTCCCCGCGTGGAGCAAGATGGAAATGGGTGGAACGTCGTCGCCAACTCGGTCCGTTCCCACTTTGTTTCTCTCCCTCTCTCTCGGTCGCTGCAAGTTGATAGACACTGCGCTCTTCATGGGTGCAGGGGGGGCAGGATGGGAAGGGAACCCCCCTGGCCTCCCCTGGCGTCCGAAAGTCGAACAAACTGGGAATTTTCAGCAAATGCACTTGTTTGTATTCGTTTGTTGAAGGGTAGTGTTTGGGCTTATTTTCTCCAAATGTCGATACCTACACGAATCTTTGACCAAGACAATATGTTTCAGCCCATTTTCGGCTTTCAAACTGACTTTTCCGAGCCCCCCTAGGAAATGTTCATACCTCTAGAATCACCCTTCCATCCCACCTGGCCTCTGGGTGGTCTGCACCAATAGTGATCCTTTGTATTCTGACCATTCATATCTATCTCTCTTTAGATAGTGGCCGGTGTGCAGACGATGACGAGGGAGCACGACCAGCTGAGAAACAAGATGGCCGCCTTGGAGGTATGGTACTTGTGTAGAGTACTCTCGAGAGAGCGCCACCAGTTGCTTTGACAGTCGCTGCTTCTTCAGGAGCAGGAGAGGACGAGAGAGACTGCGCAGTTGCAGGTATGCAGACAGATAGCCATAGTTGGCCTGGTTTGTTGTGAGCCTCCCTGATCTGGCGTTCTTGCCTTATCAACGAGAAATTTGCTTTGCCATTGTCCGTCGCAATGTGTACCTATTCGAGCGTGTCTCGACTCTTCAGAAGGAGCGACAAGTGGCGCAGTTGCAGGAGGAGAATCAGGCTCTGCAGCTGGACAGGGCGCAGCTTCAGGTGTTTGGCTTCTCCAGTCGATGTGCCAGCAAGAGAATTACAGTCTCTGAAGTCTCCATTTGTAGGCGGCCGTCAAACGACTGCAGGACCAGCTGGCCCAAGGCAGTCACAACAAGAAGAAAGAGAAGACTACTGCGCCAGTGGTCAAGCAGAAGCCAAGAAAGCATACTCCGTCCGAGAAAGGTCGCCGACCGCAGCAGCTGCAGCGGCCTGTGCAGAGCGCAGCGCGCCAGGTTGGCATCTGTATTGACATGGAGATATAAGGAATGGTTGCTTACTAGGTACCGTACTCTCATATCCGTTACATGAATATTCATTCGCACCGTCTCAGCCTCCGCCGACGAGAGCGCAAGCAGTGGGGCGTCGTCAGGCGTCGATAGGGGTACGAGAGGCCATTCAGAAGCAGCTGAAGGAGGGTGGGGAAGGAGAAGTGGCGCGAAAGCGCACAAAGAGACGTCAGAGCGCCACCAGACCTGCTGCAGTGACAGGTTTGCTCGCTTCCAGCCCTCTTGGCTGACTCGAGAGGCGAGGAGGCAGTCTGTTCACTTCTTCAGTGAAGAGAGAGGTAGGCGACGACGGCCTCCTCTGCGCCCCTTGCCAGTTGGCCTTCGGCAGCGAGAAGCTTCTGCGGACCCACCAGAAGCGCCACCCCGACCACAGGCCCCACCACTGTCGCGTGGACGGCTGCGACTACAGTGGTGCCACGGCCAAGCAGCTGCAGATGCACACCTACTACCACCACAAGGAGAAGAGCCACGTGTGCGCCCACTGCGCCCGTGGCTTCTCCTGCGCCTCCCACTTGGAGCTACACCGCCTGCGCTACCACAACGGAGAGCGTCGTCCCTTCATCTGCCCCACATGCTCCAAGGACTACAAGACGCCCCTCGACTTACAGATGCACAAGAGGAGGGCGCACGGGGAGCCTGAGCCCTTCAAGTGCCCATTCTGCGACTACCACTCGAAGATTTTGCGCAACGTCGAGCGCCACAAGAAGAGTTGCCACAGACACCCATTGCTGTAGGATTTAGCTGTAGTAGGCTTGTAAGCGCGCCGATGAGTGGGCGGTCGACGTCCTGGGGGGACCTTCGAAGCAGTAGAAGTGATCGCAGCTTAGTGCGCTAGTTTTCGCTTAGTCCTTTCGTTCTTGCTGTTTTGCGTTGCTTGTTGTTGCCCTCTTCGTTTGTCCGCGTACGCGTAGTTTCTGCAACCTAAAAGAACGCTGTGGCGGCCACTAGTATCTCTCTTCCGTTATTACCGTATTCGCCTGTGCTATCGCCGCGCTGAAGCAAAATTATCCCGCCCTATGCTCTGTCGCTATCTCTGTTGTCCCACTGCGTCTGTAGTGCTACCCACCCATCCCTCGGAGTTGAGATGTGCGCGCCTCCACAGAAACCGTGATGATGAAGCGAGGATTTAGGAAGGCTACAACACAACACTGTTTTGTTACCTAGAGTGGCAGACGCGCGCAAACCAACAGTCCACGGACCGTGCCTCACCTCCACAAGTGATACGTGACACTCCTCGAGTGTCAGATAGGCACTCCGCGTGATTGTTTTAGCAGATGGGGGCACAGAAACCCCGACAAGTGTTGCATTCCCGTTAAATCTGTTTGTTCCCAATTTTTTCAGTGTAGAACTATGGGTTCGCCCGGGGTGGGCCTAAGCAGATGCCATACACTTAGACGCCGATGTGGCGCAAGTGACGCGTTGGAGCAGGCTGTACTGACGACGATGAGCGCAGGCTGTACTGACCGCTGACTGTCTATAGCCACTCACAATGTAGAATGCCAGCGGCGCTCCAATTGTACAGGCGCGCCTTATCTACGCTACACAGCGGGGGCTCCCCCGCTGGGGTGGACGGCGTCGGTGGCTACAGTACGATGCTCCTGTAACTCGGTTCGATTGCGCGTGCGTAGACGCCTTTCTCAGCGCGTCTTATATGGACGGCGTACTGTAGGCGCAGCAAAATCAATGGCGGACGGTATTTTCGGAACTTCGCGAAATTTTACAGAGCGTGAGTATTCGGCCAAAATCGGGCTAAATGCACCGCAAATCGCCAAACAAACGCCAGATTTGTGTTGTACGGCATTAGAAAGCCCAGACACAACTGTCAACACAATTTTGAAAATTCGACCCTGGGACCCAATTTTTGGCCGGCCGGGTGCCGAAATCAGGGTAAAGCCGTCCCAAATCGCAAAACAAACACCGGATTCGTGTTCAGCGTCGTCGAAAACCCCCGAAACAAGTGAAAACTCAATTTCGAAAATTTGACCCTGGGATTCAAAAATTCGACGCGGCCGGGATACGGTACCTCAAAATGGTCAAGACACTTTGTCTAGACCAACTTTTGACGCTGAACACGTTGCAATGGTCAATTTGCCGCTAAAGGCACGCTTTCCAGCCCAAAAATCCACTCGAAGTCGAAAACCCGAATTTTCCGCTCGGGACCCGGGACTTTTGGCACCGCAGATCTCGCGAACGACAAGACCGATCTCGGCGGTTTTGGTATCGAATGGAAGGCAATAGAAGTGTGCAGGTCAGAAATTAAATTGGCGAGGATCCGCCATCGCAAACGCGAGTTACGATTTTTTAAAGGTCGGAAAAAAATTTAAAATTTTGAATTTTCTACAGTACTCCCGCGTCGGACCACCTAGGGAGCCCGTTCCAGTCCCGCTTCGTAGAGGACCCAAAAGCCTACAACATATCCAAAAATCACCAAATTCGAGCCACGTTTGCGAAAGTTATGGCGTCCTGTTTTTTTTTTACTTAGCAAAAATTTGAATTTTTGAATTTTCGCAAAATTCTTCCACCGCCGAAATTTTTTCACCCCCCGAGCACGCTGCGCGTCGTCATAAGCTATCTTTTAAAAAAAATTGTGGCTCCCTAGGTGCTTCGTAGCGAGCGCTAGCGCGTGTTATGTTAACTGTAGGCTTTACCGCTCCTATAGCACTCCTTCGCTTTTCAAGCGGCGGAGTGCCAAAAACTTCCCAGCCCAACACAACCAAAATTCAAACTGCGGAGAGTAGTCTCAACCACAGCAGCTTCACTTCTACCTAGTTCCACATCTAGTAGTTTCTGACCATCATTTGGAACGTCGTCACCACTTTCTTCTGACCCACGGGCGGTCTCTGGCGCTCTACCGGGCGCAGGCGCTCGTTCAGGACCTCACTGGCGCGCTTCAGACCCATCTCGCGGGCGAAGCGAGCGCACTCCTCCATCAGGTCGTTCGGCAGGTCGATCTTGGTGCGGACGCGCGCCGCCCTCCCCTCCCTCTCGAGCAGCAGGGCCGCTTCCACCACCTGAGAAGTGCGCTTGTTGCCACGAGTGAGAGCTTATATGCAGGAGTCTCTGCAGAGAGTGCGCTAGCTGCTAGTCAGAGACAGAGTGTCTACTGGGCTACATAGGGCGGATAGATCGCTCTATCGCGCACAAAACTATCACCGAGGCGCAACGTTAGCTAAAAGCTTCTTCCACAATGCTAATCAGCAATCACCTTTTCGAATCGATATCGATCGCGCTCCCCCACCCGGCCGGCCCGCGTCTGGTAGAGACGGAGGCGGTCGATCTCGTTGACATTGGCGTCCTTGTCCGCGGGATACGGTAGCTGGAGAAGGCCGTCCTCGCCAAGCATCTCTGGATCGACACTAGTCAGCAGGCGGTGAAGGCGACTGCCGGCCAGTCTGCAACACGCGGAGGGCGACTACAGCATACAATAGCGCCGCAGGAAAAAATTCTAGCATTTGCGGCCTCTGTGTGCAAGGCAAGCCTTGTCAAAATTGAGCGCCGCAAGCAAGAACTTGCCGATCTATGGACATAATGGTATATAGAATAGAGCTGCAGGCGATATTCTTCAACATTCGGGTTCTTTGCTGTCGCGTCCAATTGGGGGGGGGGGGGGGGGGGGGGAGCGAAGCGCTCACCGCTCCATGTCCTCGTGGTCGACCGTGAAGGCGTCGCTGACAACCGCAGTCGGATCGGTACGACGGGCCCGCTGGTCGATCTCGAAAACGAAGCGGAAGAAGCGCAGATCGGCCGGACGCGGCTCCGAGTCTGATGAGAGAACGGGCGCTGCTCGGTGGGTAGAGGTATCCTATTCTATCTACCGCAAATCCGGCTGACTGACCGGATGGCCTCAGGGCCGCCAGGCGCTCGACCTCCTCCAGCGGCGGCAGGCCGAAGAAGCGCAGGTCGGCGTCCACGCCCGCGCGCACCTCCTCCTCCTCTGAGATGCACCAGTCAACAAAGTTGAAAGTCTTTGGCAGAATACAAACAACAGGTGGCTGTGACGCAAATAACCACCACTTGTCCCTCTCACCCCCCCCCCCCCTCCCCCCTCCCACTGCACTTTCTCTTTCCTAAGCGATCAGCACCCCCCCCCCCCTCCCCAGAAATGGCGGTCTATGGCAAATTTACGGCCACTATTCTCAACGTTTTGCACCTAACAAGGCAAATTCGTTTCCCCGAAGACACCTACCCCCCTCCCCCGCAAATCCTCTTGAGCGGGTCACGTCCACCCCCCCCCCCCCCTCCTCCACGGCAACGGCACATCACGCCATGTTCGCACGCGCTTGCTTTGGCAACTCCTCAGAACGGCCAAATCCCCAACGAGCTCAATTCAAAGCTCAAACCGGGTCGAATGGCGTAGCCGGTCAGGAAGTCGAGCACGTATTTGACGAAGCGGGGATTTCTCTCCAGGAAGACCTCTTCGGTTCCGCCAAAGGTTCCGTAACACTTCGGGTGGTTCTCGCTCAAGCGCCACTCGAAGTACGGACTCTTTATGAGGGTGGATCGGCGCATCTGGAACACCGTGCCTCGGACGTTCAAATTGACCTTCTCTTCGCGACCTCCTTCAGCCATGCTGGGTTTTGGTGGGGCAACGTTCCTTTCTCGCTTCAGGGAATCAAGCCGATTGGTCGAATGAACGAATGGGAAGGAAGGCGTGTGTGCGCAAGCTACCAAACGTCACTTCAGACAGCGGCGGCACGCGCCACGCGGAAAACTGAACGCAAATATGGACGCCACGCTGCGTAAGACGCGCTTCTTGTGATTTAGTGACGCCAAGCAGCCAACACGCTTCCAAGCCGCGCAGCGCAGTGTGTTCATTGTGGTCGATCCAGTCAGTCTGTCTTCCCTATCCTCCTCATCACGTCACCGCAGAAAGGTCACGCGTTGTTTTGCCCATTGAAACTCGATCCACATCAGCTACTGCAACGGAAGCTCTCGCAAATCAAAATCATTCTTGTGGGATGATATTTAGCGGACAAAGAAGCGATTTCTAAACTTTGGACGGCATCCTTGCATATTTGGACCTAAATTCGAACAAAACGTCTACATGTGTAGAAAATTCGGACAGAATTATATGAGAATGTGCTGAAGTTTGGAATAATTTGGCATTCAAATAACTGAAACGAAACTGTGAGTTTCAGTTTCAGTTTCAGTATGGAATCCCCGCTAGTTTCGATTCAGTTTCAGTTTCAGTTAACTGATTGTAACTGAAACTGAAACTGAAACTAGTTTAAGTTTCTATTGGCCACCCTGATTGGTGGTTCTAACTGCACTATGCTGAACGAAGTTCAGAGCTGCCCATGGTGAAGTTCCAGTTCTTCCTGGAGGAGGACCGGCCCTACTTCCGGCCGCCGCGCGTCGCCCGCAGTCAACTGTTCGAGATGGGCCGCGGCGCCGTCGAGCGGTGAGCGAACAAGCGTCGCACTCGCCCTAACGTTTTTACAGAGGCAGGAGTAGTAGGTATTGTTACAGTATGTGTAGTCTACTTGGTCTTCGCAGACTGGCGGGCAGTCGCCTTCACCAGCTACTGACGGATCCCGGGCAGCCGCGCACGGTCGACGAGCGAGGCGTCCAACAGCTACCGTATCCCATGCACGGCGACTCGGATCGCGCCCTGCTCGCCTACAAGCTGCCGTCGTCGTCGACTGAAGCCGAGCACAACTTCGAGAGCCGCTCTGCTGCTCGAGAGGGAGGGCCGGGCGGCGCGCCGCGCCCCCATCGGCGCCTACGAAGCGCTTCTTATCGACGAGTGTGTCCGCTTCGCCCACGAGATGGGCCTGAAGCGCGCCGCCGAGTGCGCCGTTGACGTCCTGGGACCTTCGAAGCAGTAGAGGTGTTGTGGATTAGTGTAGCGGTGCGAAAACGCGATAGAGCGATGTGAGAGTGGTGTTCGTTGGGATTTGAGAAGCGCGATGAGCTGAGTTTTGGTTGAGTTGAGCTTTGGTTGAGTTGAGCTTTGGGCTTTGGTTGAGTTTGGGTTGTTACGTTGCTACAACACGCTATTCGTACAATATACAGTCTTGTCCTACGCACGGTAGAAACCGAGTGGATGGCATTCGCCAATGGAAGAGTGTGGCTTTTCAAATCTAACAAGCATCGAACGATCGTCTGCCCATGCTCACTAGTGCCTGCACACAGCGGACAGCTTACACAATGTCACTCTTCGAGGCCCCGATTCAAAATGGATCGGACAGTCTCCGAGCCTGGGCTTCCGCCAGGCCCATGCGCAGGGCGAAACGGGCGCACTCCTCGCTGCGGCAGGCGTTGCGCAACTCACACCTCATCGGCCAGTGCATGGACTTGACGGCCTCAGGATCTCCTTGTAGCAGCATCGCCGCCTGGATGACATAGCGAAAGTGGGCTTCGTGGTGGCCACGGCGGTAGGAGAGCAGGCTGTCGCCTTTCTCACTGTCGTCGTCGTCGTCGTGGTTCGATTGCGGGAGGTCGTCGTCGTCGTCGACGGGATACGGAAGCTGGATGACGCCCTTGTCGTCGACCTCGGCGTCGGGCTTCAGCAACTGCTCCAGCAGACGAGTGCCGGCGAACCTGCAAGCGGGCGCTCCATT
Organism: Linhomoeus sp. GSCO2_2; assembly: GCA_030248115.1. NCBI lineage: Eukaryota > Metazoa > Nematoda > Chromadorea > Monhysterida > Linhomoeidae > Linhomoeus > Linhomoeus sp. GSCO2_2. The sequence goes on from JASAMZ010003329.1 coordinate 8,427, forward strand.
GTCCATGGATTGAGCTACTTGTCTTGGTTTTGTCCATGACCTCGAATATTGAATTGTCTGGCTTTTGTCCCGGATCTGACTCTCTAAATTGTCTTGCTTTGTCTTGGCTTGTCATCAGACTGTCCGTACGTTGTCCAAGACCGTTGTCTCATCGAATTTCGCTATCTCACGTTTGTCCCCTGCCAACGCCAAATACCACGTTGGGCGATACACAACGCAAAGGACAATCTACTGATTCGTCTCAACTGCTCATTTCGATTGCCTTGTCTTTCGCAAGTCTGAGCATTGTATTCCGCGACTGCGATTGTATAGGCTTGGACCTTCTTAATAGTAAAGCTTTGTCTGCAAAGGCTGCTGTCACCGTTTCATGGCCTGCTAGTCGAGCTCGAATTCACTGCTTTGAAACTCGAGGGAATCGTCGCCGCTCAGATCGCACTCCAAGACGAACTGGAACACCATCTTCTCCCAGGGCATCTTCTTTCTTCTCACAACTGTTAGCGCTGAAACAATAGGCGTCGTTTGGGTACTGCGAGTGTTCTCCTCCCCCCCCCCCCACCCCCCCCCACCCCCCCCCCCCCCCCCCGCACCCACCCTCCCCCCAGTGGTGTTGCCAGTAGGATTGAGTCTACCGTATAGCAAGTGGGAGTTTGCGGAGAGGCATAATTTGTAGGTGCCGTTACGGTGCCATTGTGGCAGTGTCACCGTCCACAATACCGCAGGCCGGACTACACGCGAGGGGGGGGGGGGGAGGGGGCGTTGCTCCCAATGGGCCCCCCCAGACGAAACCATGGATAATGCTATGCGCTACTAGATCCTCCCCCCCCCATTCTCAAAAGACCACCGTTGTGCATCTTGCGACAGATCTTCTCCGCCTTCTTGAGCGAGGGCAGACCGAAGAACTTGAACTCCGCTTCCACACAGGCGCGCAGCTCCTCTCCCACTGAAACGGTCTTAGAGTCCGAAGAATTCATTGTACAGTAAAACTCTGTAGGTATGTACCAATGTTGCTGGTAGAACCCATTCTAACGAATTGTATAGGGTGCCTCTCACCTATCGGCTAAATATACGAGCTAGAATGTGTGTTAATACATGTACACACAGTACGTCGGAGGCCGCAGCTACAGTAGTCCGCTGACAACACTTTCCGCTGAACAATCGATGAATGGCTAACATGACCTTTCTCTGACCCATTCTACCGTACCAAACGTGAACTCCAGTATACCCGGTCGAATGGGGTAGTCGGAGAGGAAGTTGAGCACGTAGTCAAAGTAGCGCGGGTCGCTTTCCAAGAAGATCTCTTCTTCGTCCGATTCGCCCTCCTTCGTCCAGTCTTCGCTGAGGCGCTTCTCGAAGTAGGGACTCTTGATTAGGGTGGACCGGCGCATCTGGTAGACCTTGCCCCTGACGTTCAGGCGCACGTACTTCTTGCTTCGACTGCTGTCAGATTCGGTCATGATGCGTACTCTGCGCGGTGATGATTGGATTCGGACCACCGAAGCCGCCCGTCCGTGCACAACTCGGGAAAGAATCGAGGCGAGAACTCGAACGCGTGCCAACGTTAGCAGAGGCCAATCGCGGCGATATTGATGCGCTCCTGATAATCCAGGGATTCAGGCAAATCGTGCCCTAGGCGATTGACCAGTACGAGACCGAAAGCAGGCACCCTGCCTACATATGTAGCTCAACAGGTGCCCCAACGGCCCGTTCGGCGTCTTCTCAGCAGGAGGGAACTGGAATGAGCGATCAGCAGCCTCCAGTAGAGATGATTGACTGTACGTGAGTGATTCCGCGCGATAAACTGGCCCACGATGAGGATGAACAGGATGGAAACAGGCATCAAGTACAGTAGGCTCTGTCTGTCCGTCCGTGGGTGTATTCGCTAGTCAGTCCGACTCTCCGTTTGTCACCGCGAGTCCTGTCAACAAAGGCGACGGACCGTGACAAATTTCGAACCAATTTCGTTCGCTAGAACGCAGCTAATATCTCGTGACGATTAAAGAATTTGCGCACGCACTGGACGGAATATTGTGTGATTTTGGCCCTGCCGGCGCAAACCACGATCAACTTGGGTCGACTCGAAATAGTTCTATCCCCAAACCTAGAATGAATACAGACAAGCAGCGTTTATTGGCTGAAGAATGTATGTAGTACCCTAACTCATCTACAGTTTGCGTGTCGTCGTCAAGGAAAGGACAGCTCTGTACTTCACGAAAGGCAGTGCAGCAAGTACATACATGGACAACCAAGGCGCCGCCATCACCGCACGAGTAGATGGAATCACGAAGTGCGCTTGGAGTCAGATCACGGCTTCTCCAGCTTCTCAGCCACTTCTCTCTTCGGGCGGCCCGAAATTGACCGCGTCCCAGTAGGCCATGTTCTCTAGACGCTCGATAAGGCGGCGCTCGCGCGCCTCGCGTCGACGCCTTCGCCGGCGCTTCCGCTTCCTCTCCTTCGCATCGGCTTGCAGTTGGCGTCGCCACTGCAGCAGACTGAGGCCGCACCAAGTGGACAGGACGACGACGACTGCGAGCAGCACGCACAGAAAGAGGGCCAGCAGACCGTTGTCGTTGTTGATCGGAGGGGCACGGCAGTAGGCGTTCTGCTCCTGAGTTCGTGTAGGTTGGATTGTGATCGCGCAATCATTCAGACGTTCTCTAGATCGTATGTATGTAGCTCACCTCGGAAGTGGCTCGAGCGGTGGTTGTTGTAGTGGTCGTCGTAGTTGCTGTGGTGGTCGCGAAGCGCTGCTTCTGCGGGTCCATTTCTTGCTCGAGTTTGAAGTTGTTGCAGAACGGCGTCTTGCAGCAGCAGCCCCATATCTTGGCATCTACGACGGAGAAGCAGAAGGGTTTCTCCTCGTTTGGCCTCGGGGCCTTCTCGCGACACAACTTCTGATCCTCATCCGCCCTTTTCACAGGCGTTGTTGGATCGGTGGCCTTCCACCATGGATAGACTTTGCTCGAGTTGTCTCCTTTCCTGTGAAAACACGAATGCGCCATGGCGTCAGATGGGGACACATACAGGTATTTGGTTCGTGGCGCAGAGGAAGGCACATATTTGTAAGACAAACCTGTACAAGTTGAGACAGTAGGGTTGTTCCTTCGCATGAATTCTGGCGGGGGCCATGGAGGAGAGCCAGCAGCCGAAGTAGCCCTTCTCCTTCCACCAATGGGCGGCGAAGAGGGGCGCGTTCGTTCTCTTGTCCAGACGTCCAAAGTCGTTGCAGAGGTCCGTCTCGCAGCAGCAGTAGAAGACTCTGTTGGTGGTCTTGCCGTTCTTATGAGGCTGGTAGCTCTCTGAAGTGCGACATGCCCTAACAGAGGCAACACTAACAACGGTGGGAACTGTAGGGATGACCATAGAATTCAGTTTCAGTATCAGCGTAAATTTTCAATTCAGTTTCAGTTTCAGTATCAGTTTCAGTAATTATTTCCCTTGAGTTTCAGTTTCAGTTATTGAAACTGAGTTTCACTAGCACGATGATCGTGGATAGAGAGAGTACATGCAATTAAGTCTACCCGCTGTGCAGAGTTGATGACTATAAGGTGTCTTTCTAGCTATTCTCCATACATATATATATATATATATTCCATATATACCAACACGCAATACGCCAAATTAACCTAAGGGAGCCAACAACAAACTGTGTGTGTAAAAAGTTCAACCTATACTTTGTGTCTGCCAAATCTTGGTGAACAGTGTAGTGAATTTTATTCGCATAATTAGCCGTATCCAGAGAAGGTATCTTGAAAACGTGCACCACAAATCAAGTGCAGCTATTACCACGATACGGTTGTCTGTACAGCTGATCTAAAGCTCAGTGATATCGCCGCGTTCGCTATATGGTATCGGCATGATACGACGCCGTTTATCTGAAGTTTTATACCTGTGGGAATACGCCACATCGAACAAAAAAAAACTTGCCAACTGTTTGGTGGAGTCGTTCTCTACCAGAAATTTTGTTTGGTGCACGTATTTCTGCGTTACGACGTTTTTGTCAATTTTGAGAATTTTAGCAAATTGTTGCGTATTTCTATGAAATTCCACATTTGAAAAAAATTCTTTTGTGTTACAAATTGTCCACGGCCTATACGCTTTCCATTTCTGAAGAAATTTCGCCGCTAGCTCATCAGTCGAAAAAAGTCGATTTTCGACATTTTCATATTTTAATTGCAAATATCTCCAAATGGCACTTTTTCAAAACTGAAAAATTGTGTCACAAATTGTTACTGGCTTACGACCTTTCAATTTCTGCATTCACATTCATCAATAAATGACGTTCTGTTTTTGTCAATTTATGGAATTTTGACAAATAATCGCGTATTTCTACAAAATTCCACATTTGCAAAAAACTTCTCTTGCGTTACAAATTATCCGCAGTCTATACTCTTTCCATTTCTGAAGAAATTTCGCCGCTATATCATCAGGTGAAAAAGTCGATTTTTGACATTTTCATATTTTGATTGAACATATCTCAAAATTGCAATTTTAAAAACTGCAAAACTATGTCACAAATCCTTATTGGCATACGACCTTTCCATTTCTGCATTCACATTCGTCAATAAATGACGTTGTGTTTTAGCCAATTTATGCAATTTTGACAAATCGGACATCGGATCCGTACTCAGCGACCTCGACTCTACTTGACCACATATGTCGCATATTTTACTTCGTTGCAACGAACGGACGGACACACAGACAGACATTGTCATCCGTATATATACACCTCGCCGCGCTGAGGCGCGGCGAAAAAATCCATTAAATACTGAAAGAGGCACTCAAACTTGACTCAGAATTGTGTAGTGGGACTAGTTTCACTATCGCACAAATACTGAAACTGGAGGTGGAGTTTCAGTTTCAGCTTCAATATGGCTGACCAGTTTAGATTCAGTTTCAGCATATTTATTGAAACTGAAACTGAAACTAGTTTCAGTTTCTATGGTCACCCCTGGTGGGAACAAGACAGAACCAATAGAGATTCTGTAAAAGGAGGTGGCCAACCCTCAGAGTATCCGCATTTGTAGTTGGCGCTGCGCTTCTTGTCGCATAGCTGCCACCAAGAGCGTCCTTCTTCCCAGACCCTGTCGTGGCGGACGCGCCAGTAGCTGAGGCTGCTTCGACTTTGATTCTCCACATCAGACTCTAAGATGTAGAAAATGCTGATGCATCGATAGGCGACGGGGTCGTCGATTGGCTTGGATCGAAACAGCTCGTGGCGTTCCCCATTGGTCAGCCTGAACAATCGCAATTTGCGCTCATTCTAAATGTCCCCCAGCAGCCACGACAGATCTCACAGAGCCATAGCTGAGCTGCCGTCGCACAGAAGCGCCGCTGTGGAACGAAAGGCCATCAGCAGCAGCAGCAAGAGCCGCAGGGACGCCATTTTTCACGTCGTTTGGAAACGATTCGTTTTTCTTTGGCGAAACTTTGGGCTTCCTTCCGTTTTGGCTTTACAAAAGAGAACTACACAAACAAGTGGGGCACCAGTCTACTAACTGCTTTACTACTGCAGCGGCTGGAATGCCAGACCCTTAAAGAATGCCAAACGTTGCCCCTTGTGCAATGTTGTTGGCCAGTTGTCACAGTATACGTATATAGTGAAAACCCGCATATGCGGTCAGTCAGTGACAACTCCCATTCCACTCATTGTGACACATACAGTATGAACACCTCGTCATCACAGATGGCGTACTCGTCGTCGACGACAACCTCTTTCTTAGTGGCTGACATAATCGACTGCGGTTGTCGGTTTCAGTTGGTCATGTGGAGCTCAAGAGCGTTGCCTCACCTCATGGAGGACCGAAGAACGGCGCCGTACTCTCTGTTGCAAATGAAGACTGCGAATCAATGAGTCCGAGATGGCCTTGATAGCCGAGTGCATTCGCTTCGCCCGGGAGATGGGCCTGCAGCGCGCCGCCGACATCGCAAACGATGTGCTGCGACCTCCAGCCAGTAGAATGCCGTCTGTCGATCGCAGCGCAGCGCAGACAGCACGCGGTATGCTTAGTCGCTTCAAATTTGTCTACTTAACTTACAGTGGCGTATCGTACATATGTTCTCGTTCCACCTTCGAGTTCGTTGGCTACGTCTGTGTGAGACGGTCGAGCTGTGTCCGAGTGCCTTCACGCGCCCCGTGCAACGCCCATCAACTCACAGTCACACTCACGGTTACCCACTGGTGCCGAGTCGAGGTCACATCCAAAGGTCTACCTACGCAAGTGACTTTCTAAAAGCGAAAGCAAACACGCAACGAGCCAACATTAAAGCAGGAATGGGCTCGGACGCAGGGCAGTACAGCAAAGACGGATACGGTAGACAACGCATATGTTAACGAATGTACGGTTACACAGAAGTACATACGGTTGAGCATACGTCGTCACAACAGTGCACGCGCTTGCAACGGCGCTAGCGCAATGATTAGAGAAGCAAGCGTCACGCGAGATCAACTTCTCGTTATGCCACTACTCAACACTCCCTGTAAGCTTCCACTCCACACCACTCTCTGCAAGCAAGAGATCACAGCTCCCCCCTCCTCTTCCCACTGAGACTAGGGCCCTTCTTCAACAGACTCTTTCTCTTCTTCTCCCTCCTCCTCTCCTCCTCCAGCTTCAGCTGTCTCCTCTGCTCTTCTAACTCCTTCTTCTTTAGTTCCTTCTCTCTGTGCGGGTTCTTGAACTCTGGCTCTCTTTCTACCACCCCTAGCTCCTGAGCGGCTAAGTGGAGTGTATGGGAGTGGCTCTCGTCTAGGAAGGAGGTGGAGTTAGCGAAGAGAAGGGAGTGGGAGAGGGCGGCTTTGTATTCGCCCGGGATCTTGCGCAAGAGGGCCCAAGTGAGGTCGGGAAGGCGGAGAGCCAGCTCGGAGAGGGAAGGCAGCGCCTCTGAGCACCTGAGTAATATGGGTGAACAGATTTGGAAACCGGTTCAGAGAGTATGTATCGAGAAAAAATCGGAATAGACGGACAGTATCCCTTTGTCAGAACTGTATTCGTGTCCGAATGGCCAGTTTACTACACAATACAGTAATATTTTCTGAGCCCTTTGAGGGACTTCGTCCCTAACTGTTCTCTCTCCAAACTTTTCCGAGTATGGCACCACTGACTGACTCACAACTCAGAACACCTATTTCAGAAAATATAACCTAACCACCCGAGCTAGCTGACACTAGCGACTGACAGCCTCCACTGTCACTCTTATCAGTGCGCCCCATTCTATGAAACACCCAAAGTATCAAATGCTACGACACTGTACCATTAAAAGGCCATCATTCATTCACATTTCACTGATGAATTCGTTACCGTACCCGCGAGAGCGCGTCTTTGAGCTCCTTCCGATCTCCTCCGCCTTGGGA
>JASAMZ010003330.1:0-10855 GCA_030248115.1 Linhomoeus sp. GSCO2_2
CAGAGCGGATCGATGGCTTATGTAGGACGTTCTCAAACCATACATATTGCTTCGGGGTACGATACCGTTGCTGTAGATTGCAGAACGGCACAGTAATTGCCACGTTTCGTGTTCGATCGAATAGGTGGCGGAACGTACGATGCACGACACATCCATTGAAAACTATTGCTTAGTTATAGCCATTTGAAATTGTCAAAATCTGCCATATTTGACAAAACCCTTGAAAATATGCCTAATTTCTTAATTATAAAATCTGAAACTGCTTCATAATTCTGGCATACTACGCCCGGTACACATCCACGCAAAGATATTGTGAAATTTAAGGTGTCGAAATTTGGGAATTTTTAGAAAAACCTTGAAAATATCCCTAAATTCGTTAATTTATAAAATATTGAAACTATTTGCTAAATAGTTGGCAGACTATGCTCGACACATCCGTGAAAGACATTCTGAAACTTAAGCTATTTGAAATTGTCTAAATTTGGGAATTTTAACAATACCTTGAAAATACACATTAATTCGTTAATTATGCAATCCGAAACTATTTGTTAAATACATGACAGGCAATGCTCGATACTTCCGTGCAAAGAAACTTTGAAATTTAAGCCGTTAGAAATTGTCGAAATTTGGGGATTTTGACAAAACCCTTAAAAATATCCTAAATTTCATTAATTATAATCTCTGAAACTATTCGCTAAATACTTGGCAGACTATGCTCGACACATCCGTGCAGAAAACTGAAAATTTGAGCTGTTTGAAATTGCCTAAATTTGGGAATTTTGAAAATACCTAAAAATATCCCTAATTTCGTTGATTATAAAATCTGCAACTATTTGTTAAATACTTGGCAGACTATGGTCGACACATCCGTGCAAAGAAATGATGAAATTTGAGTTTTTTGAATTATTCAAAATTTTGCACTTTTTGACAATACCCTTGAAAATTCCCAAATTTCGAACAATTCAAGCAGCTTAAATTTTAAAACTTCTTTGCACCGATGTATCGAGCAAGGTCTGCCAAGTATTTAGCAAATAGTTTCAGCGAATATAATTAACGAAATTTAGGGATATTTTTAAAGGATTTTGCTAAAATCCCCAAATTTCGACAATTTCAAACAGCTCAAAATTTCAAAATTTCTTTTCACGGATGTGTCGAGCATAGTCTACCAAGTATTTATCAAATAGTTTCAGATTTTATAATTAACGCAATTAGGGATATTTTCAAGGGTATTGTCAAAAGTACAAAATTTCGACAATTTCAAAAACTCAAATTTCATCATTTCTTTGCACGGATGTGTCGACCATAGTCTGCCAAGTATTTAACAAATAGTTGCAGATTTTATAATCAACGAAATTAGGGATATTTTCAAGGGTATTTTCAAAATTCCCAAATTTAGGCAATTTCAAACAGCTCAAATTTCAAAACTTCTTTGCACGGATGTGTCGAGCATAGTCTGCCAAGTATTTAGCGAATAGTTTCAGAGATTATAATTAATGAAATTTAGGATATTTTTAAGGGTTTTGTCAAAATCCCCAAATTTCGACAATTTCTAACGGCTTAAATTTCAAAGTTTCTTTGCACGGAAGTATCGAGCATAGCCTGTCATGTATTTAACAAATAGTTTCGGATTTCATAATTAACGAATTAATGTGTATTTTCAAGGGTATTGTTAAAATTCCCAAATTTAGACAATTTCAAATAGCTTAAGTTTCAGAATGTCTTTGCATGGTTGTGTCGGGCATAGTCTGCCAACTATTTAGCAAATAGTTCAATATTTTATAATTAACGAATTTAGGGATATTTGCAAGGTTTTTCTAAAAATTGCCAAATTTCGACACCTTAAATTTCAAAATATCTTTGCGTGGGCCGTGGATGTACCGGGCGTAGTATGCCAAGTAATTATGAAGCAGTTTCAGATTTTAGAATTCAAGAAATTAGGCATATTTTCAAGGGTTTTGTCAAATATGGCAGATTTCGGCATTTTCAAATGGCTATAACTAAGCAATAGTTTTCCATGGATGTGTCGTGCATCGTATGTTTTGCCACCTATTCGATCGAACACGAAACGTGGCAATTACTGTGCCGTTCTGCAATCTACAGCAACGGTATCGTACCCGCCTGCATTTGTGACCGAAAAGAAGAGGGCGTCGTCCCATTTAGACCCTCTTCATTCCAAAGTGAACCTGCGGCGAATATTCCTGATCCATTTATGGATCAGTACCCATCAATACGCCTTATAGGCAACGATTGCCCAACAATGGCACAAACTACCTTTGGAAACTTGAGGTACCTAACTGCGGCAAAACTCCCCGAACAAATGCTCAACTTTCTATTTTCGCCGCCCCCCCAGGGCGGCGAGTATATATACGGACGCTGTTGTCTGTTCGTTCCTCTGTGTGTGTGTGTGTAAGTACGGAAAAACTAGACGTGACGGTTAGTGCCATCCGATAGAGTCGAATGCGCTGAGTAACGTGCCGTTGTCCGTTTCTGTTGCTAATTTCGCTATTTCGAGATATTTACAATTAAAATATGAAAATGTCAAAAATGACACTTTTATTTACAGGTCGTATCGAGAAAGTTTTTGCTGAAATGGAAAGGGCATAAGACGCGATGAATTTGTAACATAGTTTCGGATTTTGGAATTCGCGAAATTAGGGATATTTTCAAGGTTTTTGCCAAAATTCCCAAATTTCGACAAATTCAAACAGCTTAAATTTCAAAATTTCTTTGCACGGATGTATCGAGCATAGTCTGCCAAGTATTAAGCATATGGTTTCAGGCGAATATAATTAACGAAAGTTGGGATATTTTTTAGGATTTTGATAAAATACACAAATTTCGACAATTTCAAACAGCTTAAATTTCAAAATTTCTTTTCACGGATGTGTCGAGCATAGTCTGCCAAGTATTTATCAAATAGTGTCAGATTTTATAATAAAAGAAAGTAGGAATATAGGCTAGTTTTAGAAAACCCCCCACCCCCCCAAATTTTGACAATTTCAAACAGCTTAAATTTCAAAACTTCTTTGCACGGCTGTATCGAGCATAGTCTGCCAAGTATTTAGCAAATAGTTTCAGTGAATATAATTAACGAAATTTAGAATATTTTTAAGGATTTTGTTAAAATCCACAAATTACAACAATTTCAAACAGCTTAAATTTCTAAATTTCTTTTCACGGATGTGTCCAGCATAGTCTGCCAAGCGTTTATCAAGTAGTTTCAGATTTTATAATCAATGAAATTAGGGATATTTTCAAGGGTATTGTCAAAATTCCCAAATTTCGACGATGTCAAACGGCTTAAATTTCATAATTTCTTTACATGGTTGTGTCGGGCATAGGCTGCCAAGTAATTAGCAACTCAGTCTAAATTTTATAATTAACGAATTTTGGGATATTTTCAAGGTTTTTTGTCAAAATTCCCAAATTTCGACAATATCAAACGGCTTTAATTTCAAACTTTCTTTGCACGATTGTATGAACCATAGTCTGCCAAGCATTTAGCAAATAGTTTCAGATTTTATAATTAACGAAATTAGGGATATTTTCAAGGGTATTGTTAAAATTCCCAAATTTCAATAATTTCAAATAGCTTAAATTTCAAAATGTCTTTGCATAGTTGTGTCGGAGTAGTTAATGCAGCATGTCGCCAGCGACTAACTTAGACGGCCTTAAATTTGGCAATTTGCACGCTGTAGAAAAGGACCGGACAAATTATGCCAATGTCGCTGGTGCCATTGACTTTTGGCTCCCCTTAAGCACTACGCACACGTTAAAGTACGTAGTACTACGGACAAATTTTGGGGGTTTTTTTGCAAAGTATGGGAAATCGCCCGTGCCATTGACTTTTGGCCTCCCTTAAGCACTACGCACACGTTAAAGTACGTAGTACTACGGACAAATTTTGGGGTCATTTTTCGCTTAAGCACGCATAATCCCAATTCGGACAAATTTCGGAGATTTTGGAAATAGTTAAGGAATGAGTTAGCTTAATAGTCTATTAGTTATTTTATTTATTTATTTATTTATCTATTTATTTATTTATTTAATTATTTATTTATGTACATATGTACGCACATCTCGCGTACGTACGTACGTACGCGCGTACGTACATATGTACGTACGTTCGCGCGTACGTATCTACGTACGCTTGTACGTACATACGTATGTACGCATAGATTTACGACGTCGTGGATAACCCACAATTAACTCTTTCGAGACCACAAAAATGCGCCACAAACTCGCTAAAAATCGCAAATTTGTCAAAAATCCCACATACATATGCAGGGGCTCCCGCACGGACGTGTTGTATGCATGGCATCCCTAATGGTGCCATGTTGTATGCATGGCATCCCTAATGGTGCCATGTTGTACGCATGGCATCCCTAATGGTGCCATGCTGTATGCATGGCATCCCTAATGGTGCCATGCTGCATGCATGGCATCCCTAATGGTGCCATGCTGTATGCATGGCATCCCTAATGGTGCCATGCTTACAGGCCTCCTACAACGTCACGTGTTAACCGGTTCTCGAACGTACGAAGCCAATTTGAACAACATACGCAGAGCGTCCCACGTAGAAATTTGGCAAATTTCCAACAAAATTCGTCAAATTTAACAATTTTCACAAAAATTCACCAAATTTGTCAAATTTCCAACAAAAATCTGGCCATTCCCCAGTCCCAGAATTCATTTAATTATGTAATTATGTAATTATGTAATTATGCAATTATGGAATTATGCAATTATTTAATTATGTAATTATGGAATTATGCAATTATTTAATTATGTAATTATGTAATTATTTAATTATTTAATTATTTGCCCCCCCCCCCTGAATAGAAACGTGAGTCATACCTCATCTCTGTCATTTTTGTGGTTTTGTGTTTGAGAATTTGGAATTTGTGAAATTGGTTGCAATATTTTACTTTATTTAGTTGTTCGATTTGGGTCTGGATTTGAATGTCGCAGACAGCGAGAGAGTATCTCATCAAGATAGTAAAATGAGGGGTACGAGGGCCTCAGAAAGGGGGGGGAGGGACCCCATTTTCCTATACCCCCTATCCTAAAGCTAAAGCTGTTTTCAGTTTTGACCTTCGGGTTACTGTAGCGCGCGCAATTCAAACTTTGAACTTCTAAGTCTTTTAGCTGAATTATGAGTAATCTAGACCTGTCCATGGGTTAACGCAACAATGAAGCACAGGGCCATGACGTCATGGCTACGCCACGGTTCACTGTTCGAGACCACAAAAATGCTCCACAAACTCGCTAAAAATCGCAAATTTGTTAAAAATCCCACATATGCAGGGGCTCCCGCGCGGACGTGTTGTGTGCACGGCATCGCTAATGGTGCCACGCTTTTAGGCCTCCCTACGACGTCACGTGTTAACCGGGCTTCGAAGGTACGGAGCCGGTTTGAAACATACGCAGAGCCCGTAGAAATTTTGGCAAATTTCCAACAAAATTCGTCAAATTTAACAATTTTCCACAAAAATTCACCAAATTTGTCAAATCTCCAAAAAAAATCGGGCCATTCCCATTCCCGGAACTTTCATTTAATTATGTAATTATGTAATTATGCAATTATGGAATTATGCGATGAAATTATTTAACTATGTAATTATGGAATTATGCAATTATTTAATTATGTAATTATGTAATTATTTAATTATTGCCCCCCCCTGAATAGAAACTGAATCATACCTCTAACGCTGAAGCCTTCAAGAGTCAGAAGGTGCTAGAAGCTGGCTTTAGATGTAATAGGAGCCCATTTCGGCCGCGCCCTTCGCGACGGAACACGGAGCGACCGCGAAACGGGCGCGGTGGCTCACGCCGAATCCCAGCCTACCAAGGCGATCACCGAGCCCTTCGCCATTGAAACGTCGTCTCGAGAGAACATGGCGGCGACCAAAAGATTCTCAATTGGATTAACGACGGGGGCGCGCACACCGCACGGCGCCGCTCAGAAATCGTTTACGGAAATGGAGAGGATATTACGCATGAACACCAAGAATTATTATTATTTATTATGAGCACCGCGGTTTCGGCGACATGAACGGACTTACTCCAAACCTCGAGAATTTGTAAAAGACAAATATTGTATTTTAAAGCGCGATTTTGCCGTTCAAGCTCAAATCGGAGACGCGCCGTAATTAGGCAATAAACTAGAATATTATGAAAAAGATCAAAAAGTTGAAGGAACATGTAATATGTATTTATGGAATATGTACACAAATTGTGTACATTTTCGGGGAGGGGAAGAAGAAGGCCGAGCGACACGGCCAAAGGTGCGCCGCCACACCCAAGCCTCTGACACAGGTTTGAGAGAGCTCCCCCCCTGGAGCCTCTCCCCCTCACGACCTGACCACCGCCCCCCGGGAAAAAGCGCACTCAATGAAAGGTTCAGAGAGAGGAACGGAGGGGCGGCTTGAAAAAAAAAGACGATCGGATTGGAGTCGAAGCGAAAAGAAGCTGGCCACAAGGAGGAAACCCTACCCGCGCACGCCGGATAACCCCAAAAGGGTAAACGAGAAACATTACATCGAGGAAACTCTACCACCCTGTACGAGTATTCATCTGTAGACACGTAGTAACTGTCATACTGGGCTATTATATTGAAACTACAGAACTAAAACGGACTTAAATCAAACCTAGGAAGGCAAAGAAAAAAGAGAAATACAATATAAGAACAAAAATATATGCAAAACAAAGCTGGTGAGGAAGGAAAAAAGGCGAATAATATGCTCAAATCAGGAATAAAAGGAACCAAAATAGCTAGGTATGCAATTAAATATATATATATATATACAAATATAGCTAGTTATTTATAAAAATATTTATTTAGGAGGGAATTAAGCTACAAAAGAAACAAAGCGGGACCACGAGGTCGAACAAGCAAAACACAAAAAGAAAGAAGAAAATTTGCATATTTTTAGCCCAGAATACAGAAAATATGCATATTTTTGATCGAATACAGAAAACTGCATATTTTTTGCTCATTTTAAGCTCCGAATGTGGTAAAATTACAAAATATATAACGTTCCATATGAAATTTACTCAATTTCCAGCTAAGAACGGGACATTTTGGCTCCTTCCGCTCGCCGTCAGGCCTGAAGGCGAGTGGAAGGAGCCAAAATGTCCCGTTCTTAGCTGGAAATCGAGTAAATTTCACATGGAACGTTATATATTTTGTAATTTTACCACATTCGGAGCTTAAAATGAGCAAAAAATATGCGATTTTCTGTATTCGATCAAAAAAATATGCATATTTTCTGTATTCTGGGCTAAGAATATGCAAATTTTCTTCTTTCGAACTCGAGAAATAACACAATTTGTGTATTTGAAGCTTAAGTATACACAAATTTGTTCCGCCTAAATACCTAAATATCTAAATGCCTTAGTATCTAAATATTTTAATACATAAATAGCTAACATTGCATAAATACCTAAATATTTAATTGCCTAATTAGCTAAACAGGCGCATATTATTCACGATTTGAGCTTAGAAACGGCCAAAATTTGCATCGGGAGTTTTAAAATACAAATATTTGTATTCTTACATTGCAAAACTCGACAATTTTTGCCTTCGGAGGTTAGAATTAAGTCCATTTTAGATGTGGCGCCGCAAAAAACTAGCCAAGTCTACCAATGAATAGATTAAAAGTAATGGAATTCTCGTACCGGATGGTAAAGTGTCCTCCATTTCACGGTTACGGTAGACGATTTCTCGGGAATACGCGGCGCGGATTAGTAGGGTGGCCCCATTCGTCGCAGCGCCTTTCGAATTTGAATCCAATTAGATCGTTTCAAACCGCCACGCCACTCGTATGTACCTCTCGACGAACGTTTCAACGAGTGCTCTTTCGCGCGAAGGGGCTAAAGAGTTGGTCGAATGGTGCAAAGGCCCAAGAGGCGAAGCCCGACCAAAGCTGTCTTAGACAGCTGACGAAGGCTGCGGTGTAACGGCGCCCGTTCGGCCGGTCGCTCGCTATATGCTTCGTCGCGAAGGGCGCGGCCGAAATGGGCTCCTATTACATCTAAAGCCAGCTTCTAGCACCTTTGGACGCTCTCTGAAGGCTTCAGCGTTAGAGGTATGACTCACGTTTCTATTCAGGGGGGGGGCAAATAATTAAATAATTACATAATTACATAATTAAATAATTGCATAATTCCATAATTACATAGTTAAATAATTGCATAATTCCATAATTGCATAATTACATAATTACATAATTAAATGAATTCCGGGACTGGGGAATGGCCAGATTTTTGTTGGAGATTTGACAAATTTGGTGAATTTTTGTGGAAAATTGTTAAATTTGACGAATTTTGTTGGAAATTTGCCAAATTTCTACGCGAGAGGCTCTGCGTATGTTGTTCAAACCGGCTCCGTACGTTCGAGAACCGGTTAACACGTGACGTTGTAGGGAGGCCTGTAAGCGTGGCACCATTAGGGATGCCATGCATACAACACGTCCGCGCGGGAGCCCCTGCATATGTGGGATTTTTAACAAATTTGCGATTTTTAGCGAGTTTGTGGAGCATTTTTGTGGTCTCGAAAGAGTTAACCGTGGCGTATCCATGACGTCATGGCCCTGTGCTTTATTGTTGCGTTAACCCATGGACAGGTCTCGACTCACTGATAATTCAGCTAAAAGACTTCGAAGTTCAAAAGTTTGAATTGCGCGCGCTACAGTAACCCGAAGGTCAAAACTGAAAACGGCTTTAGCTTTAGCATAGGGGGTATAGGAAAATGGGGTCCCTTTCGTAGGCCCCCCACCCCTCATTTTACTATCTTGATGAGATACTCTCTCGCTGTCTGCGACATTCAAATCCAGACCCAATCGAACAACTAAATAAAGTAAAATATTGCAACCAATTTCACAAATTCCAAATTCTCAAACACAAAACCACAAAAATGACAGAGATGAGGTATGACTCACGTTTCTATTCAGGGGGGGAGGCAAATAATTAAATAATTAAATAATTACATAATTACATAATTAAATAATTGCATAATTCCATAATTACATAACTAAATAATTGCATAATTCCATAATTGCATAATTACATAATTACATAATTACATAATTAAATGAATTCTGGGACTGGGGAATGGCCAGATTTTTGTTGGAAATTTGACAAATTTGGTGAATTTTTGTGGAAAATTGTTAAATTTGCCAAATTTCTACGCGGGAGGCTCTGCGTATGTTGTTCAAACCGGCTCCGTACGTTTGAGAACGGGTTAACACGCGACGTTGTAGGGAGGCCTGTAAGCGTGGCACCATTAGGGATGCCGTGCATACAGCACGTCCGTGCGGGAGCCCCTGCATATGTGGGATTTTTGACAAATTTGCGATTTTTAGCGAGTTTGTGGCGCATTTTTGTGGTCTCGAAAGAGTTAACCGCGGGTTATCCGCGACGTCAGAACTCTGCGCGTGCATACGTATATAATTGCGTACATACTTACGTACGTACGTACGTAGATACGTACGCGCGAACGTACGTACATATGTACGTACGCGCGTTGCGTACGCGTGCGTACATACGTGCGTACGTGCGCGAGATGTGCGTACATATGTACATAAATAAATAAATAAATAAATAAATAAATAAATAAATAAATAAATAAATAAATAATTAAATAAATAAATAAAATAACTAATAGACTATTAAGCTAACTCATTCCTTAACTATTTCCAAAATCTCCGAAATTTGCCCGAATTTGGATTTTGCGTGCTTAAGCGAAAAATGACCCCGAAATTTGCCCGTAGTACTACGTACTTTAACGTGTGCGTAGTGCTTAAGCTTAGCCATCTGTGAACCGGACGGGCGATTTCCCATACTTTGCAAAAAAACCCCCAAAATTTGCCCGTAGTACTACGTACTTTAACGTGTGCGTAGTGCTTAAGAGGAGTCATCTATGAACCGCACGGCCGAACACGGCATAATTTGCCGGGGCCTTTTCTACAGCGTGTAAATCGCCAAATTTAAGGGCGTCTAAGGAGAAAAAAAAAATGAAGAAAGAAAAGAAAAAGAAGAGGGAAAACCCGGCCACCCACCCAACCACTTAGACAAAGCTTGTTTGACACACTATTGAATAAACTCCTCAAATGCACAACACACTATGCAATGCCAATCAACCATCATCGGGTACCCAGTTTTTTCGCCGCCCCCCAGGGCGGCGAGTATATATACGGACGCTATTGTCTGTTCGTCTGTGTGTGTGTGTCACAAAACTAGACATGACGGTTAGTGCCACCCGATGGAGTCGAACGCGCTGAGTAACGTGCCGTTGTCCGTTTCTGTTGCTAATTTTGCTATTTCGAGATATTTACAATTAAAATATGAAAATGTCAAAAATGACACTTCTATTTACAGGTCGTATCGAGAAAGTTTTTGCTGAAATGGAAAGGGCATAAGACGCGATTAATTTGTAAAACAAAGTTTCGGATTTTGGAATTCACGAAATTAGGGATATTTTCAAGGTTTTTGTCAAAATTCCCGAAAATTTTGACAAATTCAAACAGCTTAAATTTCAAAATTTCTTTGCTCGGATGTATCGAGCACAGCCTGCCAACTTTTTAGCAAATAGTTTCAGCGTATATAATTAACTAAATTTTAGATATTTTTAAATATTTTGTCAAAATCCACAAGTTTCGAGATTTTCACAATACAGCTTAAATTTCAAAATTTCTTTTCCCGGATGTGTCAAAAAGCATAGTCTGCCAAGTATTTATCAAATAATTTTCAGATTTTATAATTAACAAAATTAAGGATATTTTTAAGGATTTTGTTAAAATCAAATACAAATTTTGACAATTTCAAACAGCTTAAATTTCAAATTTTCTTTTCA
>JASAMZ010003332.1:0-17693 GCA_030248115.1 Linhomoeus sp. GSCO2_2
CGCCAGAGCGGACCACCCTGTATAAAATAGAGAAAAAAATCGAAATAGCGCTCCCCCCCCCCCCCCCCGTCTCCCATTCCCAATTTCCCGCCATCGATAGCTTCCGTTCTGGGAGGGCCAATTTGTTTTTCGCTCCCCAGTCTCCAAGAAAAACCCTGCGACACTCGCCACACTCCTAATGACTGATGGCCCGTCGGCCGGACGCGCGAACAGTCTACTGTATGGGGCACCGAATAAGGTACACTGTACGGTTAACACCCCACGATACAGCTGTAGGTTTGTGTGGTTACAGAATGGCGCTGTGATACTACATATGTAGCAACTTGTATGCATGTAAGTATGTAGGCAGCAAATCCCGGGGTTGCCCTTGCAAACTGACGTTTGCGGGGCTTTATACGTTCTGGAAGTCAAGGCTACAAGACACGTCGTCTACAGCTGATGTTAGCATTCAATGAAACTAACCTCGTCTGCGCTGTGTGGCTCTCTTACTGAATTTCGTTAACCACAATCTTGGAAAACTCCGTTGCGTAACCACTATTCCCCTCCCCCCTCTCCAGTGAAGCAGATTTCAGTTGCACACTATTCAGTGTACAACATGGCCGCCTGCTATTCCCAGCGCCTACTGTACATAGCCGATGTTGCGTCAATGAGGCTCCCCAGACGGCCATTGCCAATCCGTGACTCTTCAGTCTTCTCTGTTCCAGCGGAGAGACAAACGTGCAGGGCGTCAAGCAAACGGTCGATCCTTCTTCTTCCTTCTCTCTAGGCCCTATCACGCTCTAAGGACGGTTATGCCTCCCCTACTATGGACCTAGAAAGAAGTCTCATCCCCCCCCCCCCCCCCGTGTCGCGCCAAGGCTTTTCACCTGATTGATTTTCCAAAGCCAAGGGAGAAACACGTACTACTATCCTGCTCTATAAGCTCCCCCATAACATGTAGCTTGTGTGTGCGTCTGTGTGAGGGAAGATCCGTATACACCGCCATTCCATCAATCTTCTCTCATGGCGCGCGGGTTTGTACATACGTAGGACAGGAAAGAGGAGAAAGATAGACAGAGGACCTGTTGAATAATGGGTGTGACCACATACATGAGCATAGAAGGGCCCTTCGAGTAAAGGCCATTGCCAACTAGGGTTTCGAGTAGAGAGTATGCACACGTGTTCCGTGATTGCTTAGGGTTGGAATGGGCAATGGCAAGTGACTCCAAGTTTGTCAGAGGTTCAAAGTTTTCTGATTACACCACCGCACATAGTCAAGTACCTGCAAGCTTGCTGAACGCCGGGAAACTGCCATAGAAATCTGTCGCGAGTTTCTGTATTTACAACGTTGGTTGGGAGAGGTACGTTTATGATAGGTACAAAATTTGACTCCGTTCCTCATCCACTGCTATGCAAGTTGAAGGCTGTTGTTTGACAAGGCTAGCATAAGTTGCCAAAATCGCTCCCAATTCTCGGGCCAGCCTACGCGCACTGCCGCTCCGGAAATCCATTTACGCATGACACGTGTTCCCGGACTTTGTGCCCTGATTGGTAAACACTTTTCCCTCCCAGGCTAAGGGAACTCGGTCGTGCTTGTATGCGCTTCCTTTCCGTCCCTTACACGTGCTTACATACCGAAAATTCTCCAATGCGCGCCCTGGGGGCTTATTTTGCTACCTGCCTCTAGGAGGGGCGCTAATTCGAGGGGGCGGGGCGCTTATTAACTCAACCCCTCGAGGGTACCAAAATTTCCCCAAAATTTCCAGTTCTTGTCAAGCTGTTGTATACATTTGCATAGATTTACGACTGAAACTGTTAAACTTTTGATTAAAATACTTAGCATTAGTCGTTTTCTGTCAAAGATAGCCCTATCTTGTGTTAGAAAGCGTAACTGAGCATGTATGGTAGTGTCAGTAGTACTGGTACTTACAAATGGTGGGCGCTTATTGGAAAGGCGCTCGTTTTCTCAACCTTCCTCTAAGAGGGGCGCTTATTCGAGAGGGGCTACTTATTCGAGGGGGGGGGGGAGGGCCGCTTATTGGAAAACTTAAGGTAGTCCAATGTCGCCTTTTCCAGACAGGGAAGATCGACCACTGAAACTCTAGCCTCGTGCACGCCACGACGCACGCACAGCTGCCATTGACACTTCATTTCTCCCCCACTGCGTTGGAACACTCCTTTTGCATGGAAAGTCAAGTGGCGGCACGGGAGGGGAATTGAATTTCTGTTTACACTTCCAGTGAGAGAGAGAGAGTGGAGTGAAGGGCGGTTCGCGCGCCTGGGAATGAATGAGGCAATTTGCCAAAGTGCTCCTCCGGGCCTATAAGGGGAGAGAGAGAAAGGGCCATAGTGCCACCGTTGCGGAGCCAGAAGCTGAGACGCTGTCCTATGGTCTTTTAGTCTGAAGATACGAGAATACTGACCACTGCACTGAGAAATATGGAGCCTGAGCCAGCTGCAGTGGCCATCCACCATGTGATCACTGCGGACACATGGACTCTGGCCACGGCCTCAGCTGTGGCCGTGATAACGCTGCTGTTGGTGATAACCAGCCTGCTGACGATTGGAGTCATAATCTCCAATGATTCACTGAAGGATGTCATTGGCTACTATCTGGTCAGTCTGGCAGTCAGTGACCTCTTGGCTGGAACCCTGGTGACGCCATTCGCACTTTATGCGGCGCTCGATAAAAATTGGAGATATTGGGGAGAGGAGTCCTGTGAGGAAGTTTTCAATATACTGTATCTTGGTAGCTATTTCTGCGTTTTACTTGCAACTTCAAGGTATTAATTACTGTAAATCGGGAAAAGTTCGGACATAAAAAAGTTTGGAAAATTTGGACAGTACCTTTTGTCCGAACTATTCTCATGTCCGAATAGGCAATTTTACACGCAGTACAGTACTTTGTAAGCTCTGAGAGGGCTTTTGTCCGAACTTTTCTCATGTCCGAATAGGCAATTTTACATGCAGTACAGTACTTTGTAAGCTCTGAACAGGCTTTTGTCCGAACTTTTCTCTTGTCCGAATAGGCAATTTTACATACAGTACAGTACTTTGTAAGCTCTGAGAGGGCTTTTGTCCGAACTTTTCTCATGTCCGAAAAAGAATTTATGGGCTTTGTCCGAACATATCTCTGTCCGAGCTTATTCCGATTTACAGCACGAACTGGCATCGGGGAATGGATTTTGTTGTCAAAATGGCGCCCTAAACTCTTCGTTCTTCAGGGCTGTGCAAGCTGCAGTCCTACTTGGAGATTGTGATAATCTGCAGTATTCTCTTTCTCTTCGTCTGGATTGGTGCTGACAGATTCTATGCTCTGCAGAAACCTGCCAGGTTTGTTCACTTTAATTGATACTTAGCGGTGCGTGATAAGTGCTGTATAGCATTACTGTAGCACAATAGAATACATGCCAGGCGGTTTCGTAAATCCAGTTTTATGTTTCAATATGTTGTCGACTGAAGTGGTATACTGTAGGAGGGCTTATTGCATACTTCATCAGCCTGAGTTCCGGAGTAGTGATAGAACCATCATTTAGTGAGGAGGTGACGTGAGTTCAACATTGAATTTCAAGATTTTACCTTACAGAACTGTCCTACCTACAATTTCCGCAAATCGCAGGTACGAAATCGAGCACACGGTCACCCGTTGCAAGTGCTGGATTTTGTTCTCCTGGCTGGCGGCCGTGCTTCTGAACAGTCCCATCCTATTCGCCGACATGAAGTCCGTCTACTATGAAGAGGCCTACTTGTGCATGCTCAGCGCTCGCTCCACAACCGAGTACACCTGCAGCATCGCTGTTCTGGTGGTGGGCCCCAGCCTAATCATCATTGGACTGTGCTACTGGGTCATGTTCAAGAGCGCCTGGTGAGACAAATGGAAAATAGAAATTAAATGAAATATTGAGGAAAATAAAGACAAATAGTATCCCAGACACTAAAACATGAATTAGAGTGCCTACCACCGGAAGATTTAATTAGTTAAGGCAAACTGCTGAATATCGCATCGGCAAGTACGAATACCACAAAGTGACCACGGAATCACACGGTCTATACGAAACGAATTGGCAGAAAATTTTGCCTTGAACCAGTTCTCTTTGAAAAGTAAATCAAAACACAAAGCTAATACACTAACTGAAAACAAAATAGAAACTGGCAAAGTGCAATGAAATGGGTCAGGACGACCAATAGAACCTCATTTTAGTTTCAGTTTCAGTCAAAATTATGATTCTGGATGAGTTACAGTTTCAGTTTCATCATCAGTTACGACAGCTTTTGAGTTTCAGTGTCAGTTTCAGTTACTGTATGGAGTCCGCAGCAGTTTCGATTCAGTTTCAGTTAACTGGTTGTAACTGAAACTGATACTGCAACTAGTTTGTTTCTGTTGGCCACCCTGAATGGAATAGGGTAGCAACTAGCATAACAATTTATCTTCACAGGAACCCGTCTGAGTTGGAAGACGCCCAGCGTTCTCTTCTGGACACCGACCCTAACTTCATGCTAACATTCGCAGTAATTCTATCCTTCGCCATCAGCTGGCTGCCCTGGGTCTGCCTGAGAATATTCGAGTCGGCCTGGGCCCCCGTGCACATAAAGTCCCTTCACTTCTGCCTAATGTGGGTGGCTATTGGAGGTGCTGCCTGGAAGCTGATCATTTACATCGCCATGAATGCGGAGTTCAGGTGGGAGAATAAAACGCTTTGAAACTGAGATCTAAAACAGGTGCGATAGGGCACAAATGTGTCGCTAGATGCGTATATTTTGTTTTCATTCACCGAAAATCCTCCAATAAGCGCCCTGGACGCTTATCTTGTCACCCTACTTCTAGGAGGGTCGCTTATCAGAGGGGGGAGGGGGGTGGTGCTTATTCGAGGGGGTTTACGCTATTAAAACTCAACCCAGCGAGAATGCCAAAATTCCCCAAAATTTCCCGTTGTTTTCAAATTTTCGTGTGCATTTGCATAGAATTTCGACTGACACTGTATAGCTTCCGATCAAAATACATACGACTAGATGTTGCGCTGGCCGCTGCCATAGATAGCCCTATCTTGTGTTGGGAATGGTGACAGAGTACAGTACTGCTGGCACCTCACAAAAGGTGGGCGCTTATTGGAGGGGGGTGGGCGGTTATTCGAAAGGGGGGGGGGCGCTTATAGGAGGTTTTTCGGTATGCACATAGTTTCAGTTCCGTGCTTCCTTAGGTCACTGTGTTTGATGAAACATGTGAAGTTAAATTCCGTATCGAACCAAATGTGCTACGTTTCGCAGGTTCGACTTCAAGCGACTTCTCAACAATCTCTTCTGCATCCTCTTTTGTTTCTGCTACTGTTTCGGAACCTACAAAGATAAGCCCGGCACACCAAAGAAGCCCAAAGCTGACACAACCACAACACAGAAGGGCGCGAAACCCGCCACTCAAAAGAAGACGCCCCAAAAACCGGGGGCGACAAAACGGAGGCACAATCCGTCAGGTGGTGCGAAGCAACAACAGCCACTGCTGTCGCCGACACCGAATAACACCAACCCCGCGGCGGCGGGTTACGGTAACGGCGGAAATTCAAATTCCGCAGCTATGAACGTGGCGGTCAACGCCTTGCGAGTCAGCTGCCGAGCGAACGATCGAGATGGGAGTAGGACGACGACGACTGCGGTAGCTCCTACCATAGCTGGAAGTGGCAGAAGGCAACAGCAGAGGCACCAAGTCTGAAGAAGAGTGTGATAGAGCTACGTATGTGTGTAGCGTGTGTGAAGGACTGCGATGTGTTGCTGATCGTAGAGTTTGTATACTTCTCGACGGAAAGGGCAGTATGTAAGGAAACTGTAGGTGATCCGCCAACAAGTGACTGTTTGCGTTGCATTTGATAAGCGGCGTTTAAGCCCCCAGGAAACGCCAACCATTTGCAGACGACTTCTGGCACTGTGCCAAGAAACAAACACCGTCTTCCGTATCAGAAGCTAATTACAACCACAACCAGGCGAACGAACAAACTAGCCAAACGCAATACGAACCGACCATCGTCTATAAAAGGCGAGCTGCTTGAGCTCAACAAAACCGTCAAGAACACATGATCATATGACAACTTGTGTCGCCCGCTCACTCGATATTCCTATCACTAGAGAGAGAGTGGAACGACATCAGACATGTCGAGGAAAATGATATGGCTCGAAAAGAACCGTTTTGGCACTCTTTCTTTAAAGATACTGTAAAGCGAATGCATAAATAATAGGGAACTACATATTTTGTGAAAATTATGAAACCAGACACTATTGTCTTCTTCATTAACTCTTTTGCTTGCAAACTTTTGAATTTCAAGTAAGTTACGGTAACCGATGACAACTCGATTTGTTTCTACGACACAATGACGTCGACCAATCATGTTAGATTTGGAAGTCAGTCAGACCAATCATCGCGAATTTGCTTGCCCCCCGCCGAGAACCAAGCGCTGTGGGTGCGCTGATTAGGCTGCCTCACTTCATTTTGTGCTTTGCTGTTTTAAGTTGTGATTTCTTTTCGAGAGTCAAAACGGCTCTCTTCAAAAGTTAAAACGACGTTCGCGGGCGCCATTGGGTTACCTTCGCCTGCAAATGGAAGATTTTTTCTGCTCAAAGCGGATTGTTGGTTGCTTCGAAGGTGAGAGTATTGGGCACTGGCTCGACTATAAGCGAAGTTTGTCATTGAGTGCGACATATTCTATCCTACACGTTCTTTTTTCGCCGCGCCTCAGCGCGGCGAGGTGTATATATACGGATGACAATGTCTGTCTGTGTGTCTGTGTGTCTGTGTGTCTGTGTGTCTGTGTGTGTGTGTCCGTCGCACAAAAGTAAGACATGAGGCATATGTGGTCAAGTAGAGGCGATGTCGCTGAGTACGGATCCGATGTCCGTTTCTGTTGCTAATTTCGCATTTTCGAGATATTCGCAATTAAAATTCGAAAATGTCGAAAATCGACTTTTTTGTCTGATGCGCTAGCCGCGAAATTTCTTCAGAAATGGAAGGAGCATGGACCGCGGATAATTTGTAACACAAAAGAAATTTTTTGAAAATGTGGAATTTGATAGAAATACGCGATTATTTGTCAAAATTTCATAAATTGACTAAAATACAACGTCATTTATTGACGAATGTGAATGCAGAAATGGAAAGGTCGTATGCCAATAAGGATTTGTGACATAGTTTTGCAGTATATAAAATTGCAATTTCGAGATATTTTCAATCAAAATATGGAAATGTCGAAAATCGACTTTTTCACCTGATGATATAGCGGCGAAATTTCTTCAGAAATGGAAAGAGTATAGACTGCGGATAATCTGTAACGCAAGAGAAATTTTTTGCAAATGTGGAATTTAATAAAAATACGTGATTATTTTTCAAAATTCCATAAATCAACAAAATAGAACGTCGTTTTCTGACGAATTTGAACGCAGAAATGGTAAGGCCGAATGCCAATAAGAATTTGTGACATAGTTTTACAGTTTTAATAAATTCCAATTTCGAGATATTTAGAATTATAATTTAAGAAAATCTCAAAATTGAGATTTTCGTCTGATGGCCAGAACAGCTGTTTATTGATGAATGTGCACTCGGAAACAGAAAATGCGTACGCTGAAAACAGGAATTCGCTCGCACCAAACTTTTGGCAAGTTTTTTTGTTGGATGTGACGTTATCACACAGGTAGGAAACATCAGATAAACGGCGTCGTATCATGCCGATAGCGAACGCGGCGATATCACTGAGCTTCAGATCAGCTGTACAGACAACCGTATCGTGGAGATATCTGCACTTGGCATTAAGGTACACATTCTCAAGACACTTTCTCCAGATGCGGCTAATGGTGTGTGTAAAGTCCACTATACTGATCACCAAAATTTGACAGACACAAAGTATAGGTTGAACTTTTTACACACACAGCTTGTTTCGCCGCGCCTCAGCGCGGCGATGTGTATATATACAGATGACGATGTGTAGTCCGCGAACTTTTTTGTCCAGTCGAAGTAAAACACGTGACAGATGGCGTCAGGTAGAGTCGATGTCGCCGATTACGGATCCGATGATATTAGCTGTTGCTATTTTCAGAATGAAGGTGGGTGTAACGTTTGAAGTTTGAAATTTTTCGACAAATTATCTCTGTTTGCAATGTTACGGTGCTTACGGGGCATATCAAGTGCTAAAGCACCGTAGTCTGCTGAATAGACGCCAACTGAGAGTATAAGAGCGCCGTTTTGAGAAGCGTTGTGATGCGACAGCATGGCGTAGGCGGGAAAGCCGCCGGATCGCGCGCAAAAACGTGCGAGCCGACCGAGGTTCGATCCTCGGCGAACCTTTTGCTGTTTTGCTGCGCTTTATTCTGGTTTTGTCATTTACGTTTTGACAGCGAACAGCCAAACAATTATCGGCGTAGCGGCTTCTGGTTTGTCCACGTCAGCAAAATGTTTTACATAACCTTAAATCTCTGTGTCCAATGCTAGCGGTAGCGAGTTTCGTTGAAGACTATACCCACGCTCACACCACCACCCCGTCGATTGGCATCTTGTCACACGATGGCGTCGATAACACCCAGCAAAGTCTTGGCGTCCGTTTCTGTTGGTGAGTCATTGTCGTAGTCGCGTCCGGTTGCTCCAAAAGTGGGCCAAGTTGTTTGCCGAGTTCAGACGCTAGCAAGTTTCCATGTTTGGCAAGTTTTTTTGTTGGATGTGAGGATTTCACACAGCTAGTAACTTTAGATGAACGGCGTCGTATCATGCCGATAACATATAGCGAACGCGGCGATATCACTGATCACTTAGATCAGCTGTACAGACAACCGTATCGTGGTAATAGCTGCACTTGGTTTATACAAGACGTTCTCAAGCTAATTTCTCCAGATACGGCTAATGATGTGTATTAAGTTCACTATGCTGTTCACCAAGATGTGACAGACACAAAGGATAGGTTGAACTTTTTACACACACAGCTTGTTTCGCCCGCCCTCAGGCGGGCGACACCCTACGAGAGCTCGGCGTGCGTGCGTGCGTCCGTCACGCTCTCAGATCTCGGTGTTGGAAAGTCGTAGAGCGGAGATCTTGGGCTCTACGGATAGGTCTCGACTTACTGGTAATGTGCCTCGAGAATTCGGCATTCAAAAGTTTAAACTGCGCGCGCTACAGTAACCCAAAAGTCAGAACGCAAAACGGCTCTACCTCGCTCGTCTTACGTCGTAGAGCGGCAATCGACACGCCGGGTGAAAGCTCTCGACGTGCTCTTTCATGCGGCTACAAAACTTTGTTCAATTACGCGAACACGCACCGTGGAAAACGCTATTCTTGGGATTTTGACGCTAAGATCGCTCTAACTCGAGCTACTTGCGTCGTAGAGAGACGATCTCGAGTTTTTTGGATAGCTCCCGACTCACTGATCAGTTGTTCTCCCATTGGTCGAAACTAAAAAATTTGAATTTCGCGAGTTACAGTAACTCGAAGGTGCAAAAGCACAAAACGGCTCTAACTCGCTCGTCTTACGTCGTAGAGTGGCAATCGACACGCCAGGTGAAAGCTCTCGACGTGTTCTTTCATGCGGCTGCAAAACTTTGTTCAATTACGCAAACACGCAATGCAGAAAACGCCATTCTCGAGATTTTGATACCAAGATCGCTCTTTGCTACATGCAGAAGTGCGACACGGTTTGATTGCTCGTAGTTTGCTCTTTTGCGCTCTGTCAATTGTTTGCCAAAATTTTGTTTGCCAAGCCAAAGGTTTTTGTCACCTTTCTAAAGCGTTGCTTGAAAGAGGGATGTTTTTTCTCTAAAAGCCAAATCGCGGGCGAAATCAATATTGCTATGCAATACCCTCTTGCGAAGCGGGGGCTCATGAAGCGGTAACATGCGAGCGATGAACTCTCGCACTCTCTGCAAAAAGAACGCAACTCTTTGCAATGTCAGTCAGAATACAAACTCAACTTTTTTACACCGGAGCTTGTTCGCACGGCCACAGCCGGGCGAACTCCTTCGTGCGTGCGTGTGTTTTCCATTTCTGAAGAAATTTTGCCGTTGGCCGAATTTGATGAAAATGTCGATTTTGAAATTTTGAAATATTAATTTTGAATATCTCGAAATTGCAATCTATTAAAACTATAAAGCCATGTCACAAATTCTTATTGGCATACGACCTTTCCATTTCTGCATCGGGTTGAGCGCGTCAGCGCTCAACCCAATTTGTTCGGCCGGGGGCCAGTGCGCCTCCGGGGACTATGGGCTAGTACTACGTCATATAGGTAGACTTAACCGATCGGGCTGAACTTTGAGCATAGTTGTTCATAGTAACAAGAAGTATTGTGCTAAAATTTCAGCCGAATCGGTTGAGTGGTTCCCGAGATATTAAACAAAAACTGTCGAAAAATTCAGCAATCCTTCACATTGCCAGGTTTTAGGCCTCGTTCTCGGTAACAAGTAGTAGATAGGAAAGCGGTTGATGGCTCGTTAGAATCGTCTGGTAGTAGGAAATTTTGTATTAAAATATCGTAGAGATCGGTAGAATATTGCGGCCGTAGGGCCCGATCAAAAAATGGCCGAAATTTTGGCTAAGTCCCGACTCCCAGACGGCCGAGCTCTGGTGGTGCACGCTGGAGCGCCAATCGAAGTGATCCGGTCTAGACCACCATACGGTGGATAAATGTGTAAAACGTTTCATCTTCCTAGGTTGTGTGGTTCCTGAGATATGCATGCCCAAACGTCGAAATCGGTACGGATCCGGGGCTCGGCTCCAGACGGCCGAGCTCTAGTGGTGCACGCTTGCGCGCCAATCGAAGTGATCCACCCAAGACCACCATAGGATGAACAAATGTGTAAAACATTTCGTCTTCCTAGCTTGTGTGGTAATTCTTGCGCTTGTGTCCTAGCTTCGTATAGTCGCATAGCTGTCTGTGCATCCAACCTCCTGAGGCCAGACCTGTCTGTGCATCCAACCTCCTGTGGCCAGACCTGTCTGTCCATCCAACCTCTTGTGGGGTTTTCGAGGACACAGAACACGAATCCAGTGTTTGTTTCTGGATTCGAGATGCCCTTTGCTCATGACCCCAATGGTACCCACTCCTGCAAACCTGTCTGTGAGGAGGAACCCATCCCCCCCCCCCCCATCCCCAACCCCGACCACCCCCCTCCCCCCCCTCCCGCTGAAGGTGTCCACTACGTGGACATGGACAGGAAGTGTATTCTAGGAAAGTTCCCCACCCTAGCGGGGGGTAAGGACAGGTGAATTTGTTCGGGCTGAAGTTGAACAGGCTGTGTATCTCAGATGACTTCTCAGCCTCTAAGCTACACGAACAAATTCAGCGTGCTCTGTTTGCGGGTGCCAAACTCGCTTCAGAGTGAGCAGTGCAGCTCTGAATTAGCACTAAGTCCTAAGTACTTCGATTCGATACATCGTGTTGGCATGTGATGGCATGGCACTGTCTATGCGCGTGGGTTAGTGGGTGCACGGACGCACGGCGCCTGTTGATGTAGGAATGTGGGTGGGTGAGGGGGGGGGGGTCGTTGCACTTGCACATGTTGCGCTGCGCTTATTGCATACGTTACGTTGTTTGAGTGCTGCAGTGGTAGACATCCACTCGCGTTTCGTCAGTGGTGACGGGTGAGTGAGGCGCGTACCCGCCCGCGCGTTGCGCCTATGTGAGAACCGTCGTGCGTGTGAGCAGAGCACGCTGAATTTGTTCGTGTAGCTTAGAGGCTGAGAAGTCATCTGAGATACACAGCCTGTTCAACTTCAGCCCGAACAAATTCACCTGTCCTTACCCCCCGCTAGGGGGGGGGGGGAACTTTCCTAGAATTCACATTAGTCAATAAACGACGTTCCATTTTTGTCAATTTAGGAAATTATGACAAATATTGCGTATTTCTATCAAATTCCACATTTGCAAAAATTTTCATTTGTGTTACAAATTGTCCGCGGTCTATCCATTTCTGAAGAAATTTCGCCGCTAGATCATCAGACGAAAAAGTCTATTTTCGACATCTTTTAATTTTAAATGTGAATATCTCGAAAATGCGAAATTACCAACAGAAACGGACATCGGATCCGTACTCAGCGACCTTGACTCTACTCGACCAAATATGCCACATATCTTACTTCGGTGCCACGGACACACACACACACACACACACACACACACACACACACACACACACACACACACACACACACACACACACACACACACACACACACACACACACACACGCACGCACGCACGCACGCACGCACGCACGCACGCACGCACGCACGCACGCACGCACGCACGCACGCACGCACGCACGCACGCACGCACGCACGCACGCACGCACGCACGCACGCACGCACGCACGCACTCACGCACGCACCCACCCACGCACGCACGCACGCACGCACGCACGCACGCACGCACGCACGCACGCACGCACGCACGCACGCACGCACGCACGCACGCACGCACGCACGCACGCACGCACGCACGCACGCACGCACGCACGCACGCACGCACGCACGCACGCACGCACGCACGCACGCACGCACGCACGCACGCACGCACGCACGCACGCACGCACACAGACACACATTGTCAACCGTACACATCTCGCCGCGCTGAGGCGCGGCGAAAAATAAAGTTTATAAACTCGCAACGTGAAATGATAATTTTTCGCCAGGCCTTAGCCGGCCGGGTTCATGGTTGGTTGACATGACGTATAATAGTTATTTGTACCAAGGTTTCGGGGTCGCTCACTGCATTACCAATATCGCACGTACGTGTCCAACCTTGTTTGCATTTGCAGATGGCCGAGGCCGACGGGTACCGGATTCTCCTGCGCCACATTTTTGATCACGCGACGTCTCTTTCACAAACAAACAACTGCCAGAAACCTAGCAACTATCTAATTTGTTCAACCGCGTGCAAAAAAACTACATACGTGTGAGCGCCAACTGGTTTAAGGCGGAGGGGGCTTTTGATCCCACCCCGTCGTGTCTGAGACTATCAGAGAAAGTCAAATGACTAAATCTCTCCACAAAACGAGTTTCACGTGCGGAGGTGTGATAGAAAGGGATATTGCGCGGCGGATTCACTTCGCCCGTATATACGGCACCACTCTCCTTTCCGGGTTGACGTATAATGGCCATTGTGTGAGTAATGTAACTGAACACTGTCAAATTTGGCCATTGGGAGGAAGTGGTACAACTTCCATTTTACCAGATTTGAAATTCTGGCAGTTTGTAGCAGTGTACTACAATGTTTGTGAAACGGGCCTTTAGGATTTGCGCGCCAATGGATATTTTGATGTTCAAATATATCACTGTGGAGGGATCGGAGTACATCGAACTCGAGGGACACCTTTTGACTGAGGTGTTGCTTCTTTCGCGTGATTTCAGTTGATTGTGGTAAGCGATGCATATAACAAGCTGTGCGTGTAAAAAGTTTGACCTATACTTTGTGTCTGTCAAATTTTGGTGAACAGTATAATGAACTTTGTACACATCGTTAGCCGCAACTAGAGAAGGCATCTTGAGAACGTGTATCCTAATACCAAGTGTAGCTAACCCCACGATACGGTTGTCTGTACAGCTGATCTAAAGCTCAGTGATATCCCCGCGTTCGCTATATGTTATCGGCATGATACGACGCCGTTTATCTGATGTTTCCTACCTGTGTAACAAGGCAAGTCGTCCGGGGGACGCAGTATACTCCACAAATTTGAACTCCTACGCACGGTGACTCCTCTCCTGTTGTGGCCTCCTGACACCCCCAATCGCAAAACTAATGCCGAATTCGTGATCTACATCCCAGAATACCCCAGAATCGACATACAACACCCCTACTTCCTATGGACTCGTAGAACCAAAATTCTGCACTTGGGGTACGGTAGCATGCGAATTCGTCAAAGGTTCGCTTAAACATCATCTAAACGCTAAACGAATGCCAAATTCGTAATCAGCGCCCCCGAAAACCCCGAAATCGAGTATAATATTGCCAAAGTCGACCGGACACCCAAAATTCAAATGGACGCGGCAGGGTTACTGTAGATCTGCAAATTTGTCAAAAACACTTTTCTGGACCAGATTTAAGCGTAGAATCGTTTGAAACTACTTTTGGAACGATTCGGCAACGCATTCGAGCGCTATAGACGCCGAAATGCGAAAATCGCAATTTTCGACCCCGAGTCGAAAAAGTCGCAGTGTAAGAAAGTTTTTTGTGTTTCACCCGATTTTCTCCGCTCATGGCTCATTCGATAGAGGACATCTGGGAAGGAGCACCAAGAGTGGTCTCGCCGCTCTAGCTGCTACCTAGCTCCCACAGCAGCCCGTCAAAGTCGACCCGGGGCCAAAAATCGCGAATTTTTCAAATTTGGCGCCAAAATGGGTCCCGCAGCGATCCAATTCATTTCTTCCACCCTCGGCCCTATCGAGTACTACAACATATCAAAAGATAGTATATACCATTATATGCAACTTTTTCGAGTTCTACCTTGCCTAATGCGTTTTTCAGTACTTTGAAAAAATAAATTTTTGAATTTCCCGCCAACGGGGTCCCGGAGCGTGACCCCATATGTCGTGCAGGTTGCCCACCTACTAGGCCTACCCAACGCAAAAAACCGTTTGCAAATCGGCCGCTTCACGCGCGAACCCCATCCGATCCAAATTACTGCGTTTCGCGCACAATCGCTATATACTCCACACTTTTTTGTGGAGTATAAAAACGTCACATCCAACAAAACCAGGCAAGTCGTCCGGGGGACGCAGTATACTCCACAAATTTGAACTCCTACGCGCGGTGACTCCTCTGCTGTTGTGGCCTCCTGGCACCCCCAATCGCAAAACTAATGCTGAATTCGTGATCAGATTCGACATACAACACCCCTAACTTCCTATGGATTCGCAGAAACGAAATTCTGCAGTTGGGGTACGGTAGCATGCGATCTCGTCATAGGTACGTTCAAACATCATCTAAACGCTAAACGAATGCCAAATTCGTAATCAGCGGCCCCGAAAACCCCGAAATCGAGTATAATATCGCGAAAGTCGACCCGACACCCAAAATTCAAATGGACGCGGCAGGGTTACTGTAGCTCTGAAAATTTTTCCAAAACACTTTTCTAGACCAGATTTCAACGTAGAATCGTTTGAAACCACTTTTGGAACGATGGGGGGACGCATTCGAGCGCAACAGACGCCGTAACGCGAAAATTGCAATTTTCGACCCCGGAGTCAAAAAAGTTGCGGGAAAATAACTTTTTTGTGTTTCGCCCGATTTTCTCCGTTCATGGCTCATTCGATAGAGGACATCTGGAAAGGAGCAACAAGAGTGGTCTCGCCGCTCTAGCTGCTACCTAGCTCGCACAGCAGCCCGTCAAAGTCGACCCGGGGCCAAAAATTCGCGAATTTTTCAAATTTGGCGCCAAAATGGGTCCCGCAGCGATCCAATTCTTTTTTTCCACCCTCGGCCCTATCGAGTACTACAACATATCAAAAGATAGTATATACCATTATATGCAACTTTTTCGAGTTCTACCTTGTACTATGCCTTTTTCAGTACTTTGAAAAAATAAATTTTTGAATTTCCCGCCAACTGGGTCCCGGAGCGTGACCCCGTTTGTCGTGCAGGTTGCCCACCTACTAGGCCTACCCAACGCAAAAGACCGTTTGGAAATCGGACGCTTCACGCGCGAACGCCGTTGACTCAAACTTTCTGCGTTTCGCGCACAAACGCTATATACTCCACACTTTTTTGTGGAGTATAAAAACTTGCCAAAAGTTTGGTGCGGGCGAATTCCTGTTTTCAGTGTACGCATTTCTGTTTCCGAGTGCACATTCATCAATAAACAGCTGTTCTGGCCATCAGACAAAAATCTCGATTTTGAGATTTTCTTAAATTTTAATTCCAAATATCTCAAAATTGGAATTGATTGAAACTGTAAAACTGCGTCACAAATTCTTATTGGCATACGGCCTTACCATTTCTGCGTTCAAATTCGTCAAAAAACGACGTTCTCTTTTGTTGATTTATGGAATTTTGAAAAATAATCACGTATTTCTATTAAATTCCACATTTGCAAAAAATTTCTCTTGCGTTACAAATTATCCGCAGTCTACCGGGTGTCCCATAAGTCCAGACCCCCCTCTACAGCAAGTTGTAGGAAACTCTACGCCTTGAAACTTACACAGATGGAAGTCCAATGTCTTGGGACGTCTGGCACCAAATTTCAGCATCATACACCAACTTTTGCGGAATTGCGGGCACAAAACCCAAAATTGGTCACGGCCGCTGGCAGTCGTGGAGGAGGCCCTGCTGCAGCAGGAGGGGCTGACTGCCTCCTGCTTTGTTTCGACCTTTCTCAAGCGTGGTACAAGCTACAATTTTCGTTCAAAGACCATTCGAAAGCCTAATCTGTCTACTTCAAAGCGGTACAACTCGCACCAAATTAGCTGCAGTCTAGCGAAAGTTGTGGCCGACAGAAGACGGTGAGTCTTGAGTAATTAACCAATTTTGGGTTTTGTGCCCGCAATTCTGCAAAAGTTGGTGTACGATGCTAACATTTGGTGTCAGATGTCCCAAGACATTGAACTTCAATCGGTGAAAGTTTCACCGCATAGAGTTCCCTGTAACTTGCTGTGGATGGGGGGTCTGGATTTATGGGACACCCGGTATACTCTTTCCATTTCTGAAGAAATTTCGCCGCTATATCATGAAGTGAAAAAGTTGATTTTCGACATTTTCATACTTTGATTGAAAATATCTCGAAATTGCAATTTTTAAAAACTGCAAAACTATGTCACAAATTCTTTGCCACCCGTTATTCTTTTGCGGCGGGACAGTCTGTACTGTCAGCAGCGAATGGTCACAAACTCTGCAGAAGAAGATTAGAAAAACTCTTTACAAGATCAGTTGCTATGCAATACCCCACTTTTTAAAACGGGAAGTTGTCTGGCAATCCTTTGAGATAACCTGGAAGCACACATTGCTTCAAGTCATTAATCATTGTTTCCATAAAACCCATCATTTGTTTGGCGTTTTCTGTTTCAGTTTCAGCACATGCACAACGACTGAGAAAGATACATGAATGAGTCACATCGACTGAGAAAGCAAGCTTTCAAGAGCATACGTGTAAGCGCCAATTGGCCATGGGGGGGGGGGGGTATAAAACCCCTGAGGTGGGGGGGGGCGGGGGTTCGGGCCTGGAGGGGGGGGGGGGAGGGTGAAACGACCTAAAAAGGTTGGCAAAAAGTGCCAGAGAACATAAAAATGTAGCGCCGCAGGCGGAAATTTCCTATTTTCAAGCGCCCCGCAAAATTCTGCCATTTTTAAAGGCAAAATTCTTTAAAATTCAGGGTGACTCTAGGGGAGGAGGGGAAGGTACCTGGAGAAGAGGGGGTATAGGGGTGGCGCGTGGGGGGGAGGGGGAGCTTGCCTCCCCCGGTTGCACGTATGCTCGAGATTCATGGGTTCTTTTAGAAAAGGAGAAGTTGGCGGAAACTCCGCTTCACTCCTCTGCTTTAGTTTTGATCCGATTGTGATAGTATGATGATCTTTTTTTCTTGTGTGATTATGGTAGCCGAGAGAGAAACAAGCTGTTTTAAAAAAGTTGATTTGTTTTATTAATACAAAGTGATTTGTGAGTCTTTTAGAGTTGAAGATTAAAGAGTGGATACTTTTGTAAAGTATTTCGAACCGATATAACACACCGCCGGAGTCCACTGTTCAAGCGCTACTTCCGACACGCTC
>JASAMZ010003334.1:0-12128 GCA_030248115.1 Linhomoeus sp. GSCO2_2
GCCGCTCCTTTGCACTCGCCCGTGTGCTGGCTCGCAGGTTTTGTGCCACCGTTTGTCACAGTATACTCCCCTTTTGTGACAGTGCCGTGCCCCGCTCTTTGTGCTCACGTTTGTAGTGTTCGTCCGGGATCCCGAAACGGGATCCCGATCGCGGGATCCCGACCCTAATTTTGGGGCGGGATCCCGTCCCGAATCCCGTCCCGCCCAAAATTCAGGATCCCGATCCCGTTCCCGATCCCGGCATTGCAAAAACAGAATCCCGATCCCGATCCCGGTCCCAAAGAAATAGAAATGATGTTCGAAAGTTTGAAGTAGGGTCACAAAATGGCGAAATTGTGTACAAATTATGGCACAAACAGGGATATTTGTTGTCTGCGACGCAAATATGAAAGCCTGCATGAGATTTTATACCTTTTGAGGGGCATTCACACTTGTTCTCATGACATTTGCTAGCTTTCCCGCAAAATGCCGAGTTATATTTTTCTAAAAATCCCGTCTCGAATCCCGTCTGAAAAAAATTCGGGATCCCGATCCCGTTCCCGATCCCGGACTTTCGACAAACCAAGTCCCGATCCCGATCCCGGTCCCGTACTTTTGAAAATCGCAGTCCCGATCCCGATCCCGATCCCGACAAAATGAAAATGACGAACACTACACGTTTGTGCCGACTTGTCGACGTTTGGGCCGTGGTTTTGTCACTGTGGTTTGTCCGCTGAAGACAGTCCTTTTGTGAGTGACGGAAACGCCAGCGGCGCCTCGCGTGCACGCCAACACACCACTGCGCAAGTCAATAGCAACGTAGCTACACGAGCCTCCGCTCAACAGCGCACAATCGAACAACGAGCAAAATCTGTCGGCTATCCCTTTACCCATCACGGGTGCCCAAATGGGTCAACGAAAATTTTTTCGTACCTAAGGTGTATTGTTTTGCGCGTGCGGTCTGCGAACAAGGAATGATGCTCATCTTTCGTCTCGTGGTCTGCATTGTTTTGCGAGTGCGGTCTGCGGACAAGGATTGATGCCCATCTTTCATGATCGTAGGCTGCAGACAAATTTTTTGGGGTCTTCATTTTACGAGTGTGGTCTACGGATGCCCATCTTTCGTGATAAGACAAGCTTTTGAGGGCCATGTTTTTGGCAAGTTCACAAAGCACACACGAGTGACAGTTTCAAAGAGTGGCGAACATACGAGTGACCGTGGAATGGTAGGTAATGTCGGAGAATGGCTAGCTGATTCCCCCGTTCATCCCGTCACCATTATCACTAATCACAACGCGCTCGTGACACTCAATAATCAGAAGGAACCGATCCCCAAAATCCATCGGTGGGCGCTCATCATCGCTGATTATAAGCCCAATTTCATGTACCACAAAGGGAAAACTAACGTGCTCGCTGACTGTCTTTCGCGCATGAGACTGACAGTCGATTCATCTTTGGTCAATCTTGGCGATTTGGAGCCGTGCAATTACGAAGTGGACCCAGACATGGTGCCCGAATGGAGACGCGCGCGCAAACCAAAAGAGCAGGCAGGCGGCGCGATGACAGAGCCAATGGCCAACACTTGCCTCCACATAGTGACGCGCTCGCAGGCTGCCACAAAAGAGAATCAGCAACAAGCGACAGCCAACTCGACTGCAGCACCCCCTATCGGCGACGGAGCGCAATCGACGTCGGCCGCGACTGTGGCACCCCCTACCGATGTGACGGAAGAGTTGTTCCAACAGGCAGTGGATGACTCAGAGACCACGCAGACGCCCAATACGGATCCGTTGCCGCACGGTGTTACCAATTGGCCGGAAGAAGATTCGTGAAGTGCAGCGCCTAGACCCAATGCTAGCCAAAATTATTGATCAACTGGCTACGGGCCCTGTGTGCACTGCAACACGCGATTATTATCTGCAGCAGGGAGTGCTCTATGACCACTCTCGGCAGGGAGACAAATTAGTGGTGCCTAAGCAGGAGCGCTACACGTTAGTGAAAGAGGCGCATTCTAGTTTGACCGGCGGCCACTTCGGACCTGGAAAGTGCCTCAGGCGACTGCAAAGGCACTATTATTGGCCTGGATTGGAAGGGGACATTTGGAAGCACTTGCACGAGTGTGTGACATGTGCCGCGCGCCAAGGCCAGGGACTATCAGTGCAGCCCTATCTGTCCCCAGTCCCCATCCCCACTCAGCCGATGGATAAGGTTGGTATGGACATCCTAAAAGTAGCTCAGAGCGAGAAGGCCCCCACACACATTCTGACACTTGTTGACTACATCTCGCGCTACTTATGGGCCTATCCACTAGCAAAATCACCGAAAAGTTCATGCGCATTTACGGCATCCAGCAGAGCTTCACAGAGCCTTTGCATCCCATGGCGAACGGTCTGGCCGAGGCCCAGAATGGGATTCTGCTGCAAGTGATCGCCAAGGTGGTGTACAAGCATCAGGCGGACTGGGTGGACTTGTTGGGTGACCTGGTGGTCACCATCAACTGCACGCCCCAAGAACGTCTGAAGGCCAGCGCGCTTCAAGTTCTGTTTGGCCGCGAGCCCAATCTCCCCTCTGCTTCCATCTTTTCCAAGGTGCCGTCCCCGCACGCTTCTTCAATGACCAATTGGCTCGATCGATTACCCCACGACCCGCACCTAATTTGGGCTGAAGCAAGGAAGGAGCTGGAGAAGGCGCAAGCTAAGTCCAAGCAGATGTTCGGTCACAAGTGTCGTGGTGTAGAATTCAGCGTAGGCCGTCGTGTCTGGTGCAATTATCACAATCCACACGCTGGCAAGCTGCAATTAAGTTGGCTTGGGCCGTATGTGATCAGACGAATGTGGCCAAGTGGCGCCGTGGAGATTGTCCTGGAAGGGATGGCCAATGCGGTACCCTTGGTCGTCAACGTGAATCGGCTGTGCAGATGCGACGACCGAATACCATACGGCGCACGCCCACTCAAAGACGACGAACCCACGCGCCACCAGAGAGAAGGGCGTCATCAGCGCGAATCGGCCAATCGATTGAATCGGGATGCTATTGTGTGCCGCATAGTCGATGACATGCAGAGTGCTATGGTAGCCCCGCTGTGCGAATGTGCACTGGCCGAATTGCTAAATGATGCATCGGGGCTATCTACTGAGTGTGACAAATGCACATGTTCCCCTTCCTCTCCAGAGAACGACATGGAGTTGTGGGGAAGGCAGCGTGGAGAGGCCGTCGAGGGCCCCCCTACGAGTGCATCCGCACCTCGAGCTGGAACGAGGATGATGAGACTGGCCTACAGACCGCTTGTCTGGAAGGCGCGATGCCCTCCGACTATGCCGAATTCGCCACCCACTACAATGCCAACCAAGCGACGAGTGAGCGAGTATCGAGAGGCAGGCACGAGGCAGTGCCACGGTGGGCGAGAGAACAACAGTTGTTCCTGGTGGAGGCGTATGACGAGAAGTGCAACGAGTTCAAGCGCGACATTCAGTCCGCACGCGCCGCGCGCTCACGCAGAATGGAGTCTTCGTCTGCACCGCCACGCGTCATCACCGAAATAGATTGCGAACAGCAACATCAGGAATTGCTACAGCAGGCGCAGACGAGCGCGTTCACGACACACCAGCAACAAGTGACAGCGGAACAGCTGCAGTTTCAACAGAACATTGTGCAGCTCACATCGGGCGTGCCGCCGCCATATTTCCCCGCTGGTACTGTATACGCGACACAGGAGCTGCTCGGGGCACTACGTTTGTCACAGTGCCTGCGCCTGTGTCTCTCATGACGCCGCCCCCTGGAGTGAGCTTGGGAACTCTCGGTCAGGTAGCGTCGCCCGCTCCCACCGCCATCCCATCACGCTCGAGACTCTACCAGCAGCAGTCACCACAGGGCCGCCTGCTACAGGTGCCCTACGTGCTTTTCATGCCACCCGCTCAAATGGTCACTTACCGTACGCTGCCACCCTTCACGGGACACTACCCGGCCGCGCCCCTGGGACCCCACAGAGCGTGCTCCACTCTCCATTGGTCACGCAACCCCGCACGGGCCCTGCCCCTCAGCCGTCTAGCGCGAATGTAGAGTATGTAGCGAATGCGCAAATGCGAGCCCCTCAGCACGAATGTAGAGCAGGGAGTGGATAGGGGAGGACGCGCGAGTTCCGGTTCGCGAGGCGAACAGTCAGGTTCAGACGATCGCAGGAGTGGCCAACGCAGCCGCCTGCCATCGCCCACACAAGGCGCCTATCCGCCGGCCAAGCGTGTGGCGTCAGCTGGCGTCAGCACACGACCCGCCGCGCTTCTGCCAACGCTGACAGCGCCCCTACCGGCTAAGTACCGAGCCAGACGGCTGCAAGGCGTTGCCAAGCCAGCCGGGATGGCCCGACAGCGTGGGCCCATCCGTGCGGCCTTCCAAGGTCGCAGTCTGTCGATGCAAGTGCGACGCATGCAGCGCCCACGTCGATTGGCACGCACCGCCACCCAGCGCATTATGCCAAGCAGAAGAAGCTGCTCGAGGAGGCACAGGCCGTCCATGACGCTTTCACTGCCACCGTTGGTAGTCTACTGGAGAAAGCCACAGAGATACGCGATCAGCTGCGCCTTGAATTCCTACCCATGTGCAAAGACGGAGTCAAAATCAACGAGCACGATATCATCAGTGGCGACCGTCTCTCTGACATGTACTTCGTGTGTACGGGCCAGAGTTTGACGGGTCTCGACCACGCCGATCGCGTCGCGTGTATGTGATGGACGTACCCACCCTGGAGTGCCGCTGCATCGAGTTCATGTGCTGGATGGACCACCACGACTGCTACATGCTGTTCGCCGACACCGAGGGCTGTAACTGGCGCAGCATCACGAAACCCTTCGAATCGGGCAGCGCGAAAGTGAAGTTCCTGCGCCGCGAGGCTTGGCTGAAACGCAAGCCAGGCGCGAAAGAAAGCGACTATCCGGGCACGAAGGGCATCAGCGAAAACATCCTCTTTCGCGGGCCCAACAAAGACGAGACGTGGTCGAACGAGTTCCACGCGCCAGCCACGCATCTGCAGATCACCAACTTCGACGGTACCCTCTCCATGGTGGTTGGCCTGCGCTATTTCTCGAAGCACGACTGGCGCAAACACAGGCGCTACCACTTCCCTGCCACTCTCAATGATCTGTTCACCTACGAGGGAAGGAAGCTCGACGGTTCCCTAGGCAGCGCGCCATGCGTGATGGTCATGTTCTGGGACTTCCATTCGGATTTGGCTCGCCTATACCACACGTACGTCGACATCACTGACCGTCTCATGCACCTGAAAATTCACCATGACTTCATCACAGGTGACAAGGACGTGATCGAGCGTGACGAATTCCGTCGCCCGCTTCCCAATCTGCTGATCGAAACGCCCTACGCCGATCAAATGCACGGTCTCTACCTTTGGGCGCCCCACGTTCTCGATCCAGCGGAGATGTGCGCGCACGATAAGATCCAGCTGGGATTCAAGTGCCCCAATCAAGACGCCAAAGTGCAGTACCCCATTCAGCGCACGGTTTCCCTTGCAAACGCAGCGATCGACGTGTTGAAGCATGCTGAGTGGGCGGACGCACACAAGCTGCGGCATGCAGCCCTATGTGGTGCAGTTGAGTGCCCGCGCCGGCGTTCACAAGCTGTCTGAGCCACGCAAATGCGACGAGCGAAAGGGCGTCGACAGCTACCGTTTCCCATTCGTCTCCAGGTGCTTCGGCATGCGCCTCGACCAACATGCCCAGACTCCCCATCGGAATGCGCTGATCAACTACATGATCAACAACTGCAGGCAGATGGTTTTCGTCGTGTGGTATCTCTGCCTCAACGTGCCCAGTTTCGATGCGGAGACGACGGGTATCGTTCGTGGTATTGGGGATGGGAACGCGTGCGCCGCCACATGCCAAATTACATGCGCACGCGCCGCCATGACAGTCAGAAGTGGAGTAAGGCGACCGACCAGAAGGAAGCCGGTGCAGCCAACACCGCACAGGTCCTGCCTAGCGGCGGCGAAGAAGCCTCGGCTTCCACTTCGGAAGGACGATCGCTAGTGACACCGGACGAGACTCTGCCCATCCCTGACGACATTCGAAAAATCTTGCAAGCGTGGGTCAACACCTATCTCGACCACCCCGATCGACGCGAGTTGGTGTGTGCTGCCTCCCCACTCATGATGCGCAATTTCACGCTGCACGAGAACAAGCACGGCTCGCGATACGTCGACGTGGTGCACGACCATCTGACGGCAATCGACGTCTCCAGCGGCTTCAGTGCCTCATCGCTTTCGCGCGCGCAGCTGCACTACCACATCGCCAACTACATGCTGTTCGTGCGCATGGCTCGCAAGGCGCTGCGAGTGGCTGTCGCCAACTACCGGTCCGCTCCGAGTCAAAATGAACTGGCTCCGAGTCAGCTCCAAACCGTGTTGTGAAGT
Organism: Linhomoeus sp. GSCO2_2; assembly: GCA_030248115.1. Classification (NCBI taxonomy): domain Eukaryota; kingdom Metazoa; phylum Nematoda; class Chromadorea; order Monhysterida; family Linhomoeidae; genus Linhomoeus; species Linhomoeus sp. GSCO2_2. Next base: position 6,398 of record JASAMZ010003334.1, read on the forward strand.
CGTGGATGCTGATTGGTTGGCCACAAAGCAAAGGGTGGATAAAAGCAGAGAGTTGGGGTGTTTTCTGCAGTTGCTTCATTTCTTGCGATGGACTTTGGTCAGCTGCTGCAAGAGATCTCGACTCCGCCTTCCGAGATGGCTTCCCAGCTTCCTGCCTATGAGATGGCGTCCCAGGCTCCGGACCTTCCTGCCTACGGCCTCGACTCGCAGCTCCCTTTCTACGGCCTTGACTCGCAGCTGCCTCCTGTGCCAGAGGACGACAAGGACCTGCTGGTCAACCACCCCTCATTCAACAAGGGTCCTCGGAAACGGGTGCCCATCAAGGCCAAGGCGGGCATCTCCAACAACGACAAGCTCTACAAGGAGATTGAGGAAGCTCACTTCAAACGTCCCAAGGCTCCTGGCACGAAGAAGGTCGAAGAGAAGAGTGAGGACAAGGCTGCAGAGAAGGCTTCTGAGAAGACTGAAGAAAAGGCCGCTCAGACTGACAAGAAGGCGCCTGATGTGATCCTGCTGCAGCCGTACTTCCACGTTGATCTGCACCTGTGACTCGCTCATTCCTTTGTGAACTGTGTGCGTCGGCCAGTTTGGCTCGTTGAGAGAGTGTTTGTGCTGTTGGGGGTCTATACTTTTGGGCTCTGTGTGTGTGAGGTTTAATAATCTTACCCCTTGCCTTGTGTGAAGTTCAAAAATCTGAACCCTTGCACTGGTGAAGGTCAAAAATCTCACCCATTCCTTTGTCTAAGGGTTGAAAATCTGAACCCTTGGTTGGTATGAGGGGCAAAACTCCGACCCCTTGCTTTGCATCAGTTCGAAAACTTTACCCTTGCACTATTGGGTTCTCTTTTACAGGGGGCTTGTTTGTTGACTGGTGAAGTCTGAGGACCCTCAGAAATGGATTCCTCTTGTCGAGACGGTTTCAACGAACCCCTACATCGTTAGATTCGGCAAAGGCAGCAACGAGTTATGGCCCGACCACGTTTGCGTGGCCCGCGTGGACGTGGTGCGTGGTACGTCGGCGCCGATGGCACCATTGGATTCCTCTCGTCAAGGCGGTTTTAATGAACCCCAACAACGCCATGTTCTGACCAACCAATCAAAAGTTGTGGCCTGACCACGTTTGCGTGGCCGCCGCGTGGACGTGGTGCGTGGTACGGGGTCGCGGATAGCACCATTGTAATTTTCTCGGCGAGACCGTTCAAACGAACCCCTACAACGCTATGTTTGGATGAGCCAATCAAAAGTTGATTTTTGAGGCTAAATAAGTGCAAAATAGCGCTCGTGGTACATTTGGGGGAGACGGCATTGGTGCCATTGAATTCGCCTCGCTGAGACGGTTCAAACGAACCCCTATTTGATATGGTTCCGATGTGTTTTGAATTTGTTAACAATTTGTCAGTATGCTGAAACTCCCTTTCGTGAGGGACGTTTTTGCCCCCAGGGCATTCGTGGTAGGTCGGAGGGGGTCGGCGTGGCCACCGTTGGATTCTACGCGTTGAGGCGGTTCGGATAGACTACTGGCGCCCCCTGGTGGATGCACGCAACAACCAGAAATTCAAATCTCGCGGATCTGCTCTCGGCCCATTGGTGGCGCGGCCCGCGTTTCTCTTCCTGGCCGGCAGGCGGCGTTGCAGTCGCTCCCAGCAGGAAGTCCTGGACATATAAGGGTGGAGATCGGCAGCCATCTTCAGTCCCTGCACCCACTTTACCTCTCTCCCCACCACCAACGCATACACAGTAACGGTAGGTAAGGGTAGGCGCACACGACACTTATTCACGCAACACGCACAGCTATAGATGCTCAGTTGAGGGGTGTGCTTATTAGAGGGTCTATGGGGCGATTATTAGAGACACTCACATGCTTGGGCTTATGGGTGCAGTGCAACGCTATGTGCAGTCTGCAAAATACACACACCTTGGTCTGTAGGGCGAGAGTCAAAGTGGTGTGCTTAGGCTTAGCTGGTGAGAGAAATTGCTAGGGGCTCGATTATTCGAGGCGGAAGCGCTTAGGCTTAGTCACAGTCTGAGGGTTAGGCTTTCACTCTGCTCAATCTCAACCTTAGGCTATCAGCAGGCACTTTTCACCGCAGCACTTTTCACCGCAGCACTTTTCACCGCAGCACTTCTCTCCAGAACTGCACCGCAGCACTTCACCCTCAGGCTTAGGCTTAGCTGGTGAGAGAGCAAGTTCTAGGGGTGCGCTTATTCGAGACCCTGGTTTATGTCCTGTAATCTACGGAGATGGTACGCTCACTTCAAACGTCACCCTTAGGCTTAGTCACACCGTCCCAGAAACCTACCGTCCCAGAAACTTCCTATGCTTCAGCACACCGTCCCAGAGCATCCAGTCATCATACACTCACTGGCTTAGGCTTATAGGGGGTGCGCTTAGTCGAGACACTCTGGGGCTTGGGCTTATGTACCTACCATCCGAGAGATATGTACTAACCGTCCGAAAGAACCTACCGTCCCAAAGAGAACCAACCGTCCGAGAAGCCGCCTATGCTTCAGCACACCGTCCCAAACAAGCACTCTATACTACTCATTTGGGCTCTATCACCCTCCTCATTGGCCCATTTCAGCGAAAATACAGCATGTTGAACCACAAAATTGACCCATTTCAGCAGTAAAACAGCTAAATGGCCAAAATTATACCACTTTGACGCGCTCTTTAGTGCCAATTGTACTGAACTGGCCCAAGATAGGCCCATTTGGGCTCCAAGACTGCCTCCTCTATGTCTCGTCGTATGGCTGAATCAGGGGCACTACCAAGAGAGATAACATCATCCAGAAGCTACCCAAGCTTGCAGCTACCATAACCCTCTAAATAAAGAATGACAAGCAAATGTAAGCTATAGACAGCTACTTTTGAGGGGAGGTATATAATTCTTTGATGCTGCTTACAGCAATCCGGTTGGGGGCGCTAGCATCGCTACGCAACATTTTCGAAGTATGATGAAACATAGTGCACCTGCTGTGCGTGTTGCGTATTTAGCTAAATGGCAGCAGAAGCTAAATCCCCTGCCAGGATTTGAACCTGGGACTTCGCTCTGGCTTTCTATAATGTACATATATCGATCGAGCGTTGTGAATCGTTACACCACAGGGGTTCATGGTGAATACATTTAAACTGGGGCTTTTAAAGTGGTTTATTGTGTGTGTGACCTCTGACCTCATGGGACCTCAGCCCACCACATCTCTTCCTAGACCATGGTAGATACCTGGGCTCAATGGCAGAGTCTCTAGACAGTTGACTCCCAAATGGCTTATCACTCTACTGGCATCTATTTGCTGCTCTGCAAAACGAGCTATTGTTGTTTCACAACTGAGTGACGTCATACAGTAATCACTAAAATACGCACTGGAAATTTGAATTCGCGCCATTTTGGGTCTCGAGCGGAAGTACTAATTGACGCAACCAATGTACTAATTGACGCAACCAATTTATGGTACGTCATGGGGATCCGAGGCTGGCCTATGCTTAAGCGTGGGTTACTGTAGGAGTGTCCCCTATATGGGGGCCACTGTTTTTCACCTATCTGAAGTAGAGTTTGCTGAGGAGACTACTGTTGGCCTAAAAGTGATCGTGTTCATTGAGTGCGACAACCTGATTGAGGTGTCTCGCCATCGTATGCTCACCCACGACTTTGAGATATAATGTTCGATGTTCATATATATCGATAATCAATGTTCATATATATCGATAATCGATGTTCATATATATCGAGCTTCGAGCGAGCGACTTTCTAAGAGATCTTATCTGCGCTCGCTGAAATAATACGCAAAGAAAACCGTCAAATTTCATCGGAAAACCTGCCGAATTTGCTGGAGATTTTACGCGCAATGGCTAGAGCATCTCCATGGCGGTTCTAACCATACCGGATTTGCCGAAATCTGATGGCAAAAATTCCCGATAATACGAGAGAAGCCTTCCTCTTGGCCGCCATTTTGGCTTTCACATCGGTTGGCGAAACATCCGTGTCGCTGCCCACTGCCCACCACACCAGCGCTATGCGCGCGCCATCGCTGTGCGCTGCACTGTGTGTGCATTCGGCGAACGTCAACGGCCTGCTATCAAAGCTTGACTCAGTCAACCTCTCCACCTGGCAAGTGGACGTGCTGCTACTGCAGGAATCGAAACTGGACTCTTCCATTGACAATTGGGAACTTCACTGCGTCTGGACTCTTCCATTGACAATCGGGAACTTCACTGCGTCGGCTACTCGCTCTTCAGAAGAGACCGCACTCGGAATGGCGGCGGAGTTGCTGTCTACTGCAAAGTGGAGTTCCGGCCCCAGCAACTCCGAGTGCGGTCCGACTCTGAACTGATTACAGTCAAGCTGAGAACTGGCGGCTCTTCACTGGTGGTCACCAGCTGCTATCGTCCTCTGCGGCAGGACAAGGAGGAGTTCTGCTCCAGTCTGGACGATCTCTTGTCCCAGACAGAGCCCGGCCTGATGGGGAACTGTCTGGTGGCAGGCGACTTCAACCTGGACCCCTCCCTCCCAGAGTACCGGCCACTGGAAGACGTGGCACTGAGGCACCAACTGAGCCAGCATATCGCTGAGACCACCCACCGGGCTAGAACTATCGACCTGCTGTTCACGATTCTGTGTCATTCCGGCCACAAGGACATTCTGGCCACAAGGTCATTCTGGCCACACGGACATTATGGCCACACATGTACGTCATTATGGCCAAAGTGTGCGTCGTTATGGCCACAAGTTGCGTCATTATGGCCACACGGTGTGTCATTCTGGCCAAACGCGGATCTCACAACTCCAAACAGTGGTGTGGATTACAACTGCAGTTCGCCACGTTGAGTAGGTAGTTTTGTTGTATTTTCTTTGGGTTTGCTGGGCATTGGGGGGACATTCAGCATCTTCTGGACAGTTGGCAATGTTAGCGGTGTTGGCTATCCAAATCAGTCTTGTCGAATGTTCTTGTGGGCGTTCTATACTTCAAGCAGGATTCTCGTTTGAATTCAGGCTATGCTTAGGCTCGTCCTGCGCCCAGAGACGGATCACAAGTGTCTATGTCGGCGTCACAGTCTGGCGGGTGGAAGCTTAGGCTTAACGCGACTGCGCCCTGAAGTTGGTGGTCGCGCCAAGCCTCATTTGAGTTGCCTGTTATATGCTCTCGCTACTTTTCAGCCGTTGAGGATGGTCAGGCTCTCTGGGTGTACGCATTCAATAATTCTAGATGCTGGCCAGATTGTTTCACTGTTCCCAGAAAACCTGTTAACCTGCTTCACCGTTTTTAGAAAGCAAAACAATCAGGAATGGTTCTCAAATGGACGACACTTAATGAGTTCACCCCTTTTACAGACTGCGTGCGCCCAACACTCTAAAACTCCGTCGACGTCGCGCCTGGCAGGTGTCACTCAGAACTCAGTCACCGGTCGCGTTAAGCCTCAGTTTCAGATATTTGGAGACATTTTTGGAGGGTCTTGCCCAAATTGGGAATTTGGGTTCAGGCCTGCTGTGCCCCTTTCATGCACATGCTTAGTACCATACTAAGATAAAAGAAAGTAGTTATAGGTACAGTAGTTGCTATTATTAACCCTCTCGTGTGACCACAATGTCGCGGCGTGTGGCCAATATGACGCAGCGCGTGGCCAGAATGTCGTACCCGGTGTGGCCATAATGACGTACCGTGTGGCCAATATGACCATTGGCCAGAGCTATGATGAACCCGTGTGGCCATGTCCGTGTGGCCAGAATGACCCAGT
>JASAMZ010003336.1:0-12500 GCA_030248115.1 Linhomoeus sp. GSCO2_2
ATCAACTGACAGTATCGACTGACCGACCAACTGACAGACCGACTGGCTGACTGGCGTTGCTCATCACATCCAGATGATTGTTTGAACCTCATGTGTTCTTACGCCCTCTTCGCCATCTCAGTGGTTTTCGGGTATCTGGTCACTATGAAGTGGTGGGACGACCGTGGCTCAACGAGGGCTTTGCTCTCGCTCATGGAACAGATTGGTGCTGACGCGGCCAGCGACGGCCGATTCGAAATGGCACGCACACATACAGATTCTGGTCACTGTGGCCACTGGAGGTGAAGCTTCCACCGAGAATGGTGTTGTTCGTATTCAGGTGTCGCAGATGGTCAACCGTCAACAGGAGGCCATGTCCTTCGACCAGTTGAATCAGTCTCACCCCCTGTCGACGCCGGTGCCCACTTCAGACGACGCCTGGGACAACTTCGACCTGATTAGCTATGAGAAGGTGGCTGCAACTGCCTTCAGCCACTACTCACTGACAGACGCAATGAGCTTTGGTTGTTGATTTGTCTACAGGGTTTTCACCGATTCAGGGCTCCGCAGTGATACAGATGACAAAAGCTGTCATTGGAGACGCTGCGTTCAAGAGGCGCATGACGGTTAGCGTTTGTTTGTGTGTGAACTGGGTACTTACTCCTCAGCTTGTTTCAGGCGTACCTGAACAGACATCAGTATGACAACGCCGCCAGTCAGGATCTCTACGACGCTCTGGCGGCCGAAGACGAGGTGAGTCGCTTTTGACGTTGGCGATCGCGACGCTGTCATTTTCGCACTTTGTGCAATGCAATGCAATGGAATGCAATGTAATGCAATGAAACGATCTAAACTAAACAACAGCTTTAATGCAGGCCAACAAGTTCGACATCAATCGAATGCTGCTGACCTTCACCCTGCAGAAGCACTTTCCCGTGCTGAATGTGACGAGACAGCGCCATAGCAGTCTCGCGAACCACTCTACACTGCTGATTGAACAGCAACCTTTCGCGCTGGGTCACAAGCCGTCGGAAGACGATTCGCCTTTTGGGTAGCGCGCGAGTTTAGACTCTGGATGAATTGATGAATTGCTTATTGCTCGAGTTGCCGCATTTCAGTTACAAGTGGCATATTCCTGTATGGATTTCCCGGCAAGACGATTCAAGAGGCCCACACCAGCTGATGTGGATGTCCGAAAAAGGTTGGTAAGACGGCATGGCTTAATGTTAGGCGACGCGACTACAAGACAATTCCCTCTCAAGACAATTCCCACAGTGTCCTAATGCACTCAGGAAATCTCGCCGTTGAAACGTCTGAGGCCAGCTGGCTTGTGCTGAATCCAGAGGTGAACGGCTACTACAGGGTGAACTATGACGCCGACAGTTGGCGACTCATTTCGAAACAACTGGAGGAGGAGCGCGAGGTACATATGAAAGAGGCAATACTGCTCCGGGGCATTCGACTGCGTCGCATGAACGGTGGAGCACAAGCGGTGAATTCGTGGCTTGACTTCAGGTGTTCGACCCGAAGTTGCGCTCGCAGTTGCTGGACGACGCCTTCACACTGGCGAGAGCGGGCCAATTGAATTATGACATCGCCCTGAAGCTACTCGAGAGCTTCGTGGGAAGCGGCGACGACCACTTCGTGCCCTGGAAGGCGGCGCTGACGAATCTGGACTATATCCACCAGATGTTCGCTGGGACCGATGGGGAAGAGGCCGCTAAGGTATGTAGAATTTTACCGGTTGAAGTGTGTTCGACACCGTTTGCCCAATCGACTTTGTGCCTCCCCAGAAATATCTTCTGGAAAACGTCGTGGCGGCTGCGTACGAGAGCGTGGGATGGAGCGAGCCTAACGTCGAGACGGTCCTCACTCAGTGAGACTATTTGCGTGCAGTGTAGAAGTGTGTGACAGTCACCCAATGGTGGGTTGTTGTTGTTTCAGGGAGTTCCAAAGGGAGATAGTCGGCTGGGCCTGTCGTCTGGGTCACAGCAAGTGCACTAGCGAAGGAAGACGGCGTTTCGAGGAGACGATGACCTCTTGTCATAACAGACCGCTGAGCGACCCACAATGCAACGAGTATGTACAGAATTATGGTGGAACCCTTCTCTGTTTGGGTAATAATGGCATGTAAATAGGTACAGAATATAATAAGGTTGCACATATTTAAGGATGCACAATTGTCAGCTTTTGAAGATTAAATGGAGAAGTCGCAATTGAACTATGTGAGATAGGTAGGTAAATTAAAAGATCAACAAGATCAGTAGACGGGGGCAAAGCCCCGCGGGGCACTCCTCCCCTACTTCAGACCAATTTTGGAAGGTTAGTGGGCTTACGAATGAGGATGCCAACTAACCAATGAGATGGACCAGTACAGCCTCCTGGCCATTCCGATTGCAAACGAATAGCAAATTCGGAATCGCAACCCCCTAAAACCTCACATTCAATAAATAACACGCCTTGCTTCATGTGAGCACTGACAGTCAAGTTTTCACTTAATGGTATGGTAACAAGCAAACTCTTCAAAAATAGTCTCAAGTGCTTCCAAAACGAAAAAGCAATGGCAGATTCGAGATCAGCGACCCTGAAAAGCCAGAATCGAATACCTACACGGTAGGTGTCCCGGGCAACCCCAGCACTCAAAATTCCAACTTCAAATTTCCCGCCAAAAGACGCGTCGGTCGAAAAAAGTGCTAATAACAAAAACAACGTATCTTTGGATGCTCTATCACGTGAAGATCAAATTGACACCAAAATGTCTCAACTGCCCCTGCTTTGCACCAAAATACCAAAAATATTATAAGAAATTTGAAATTTTGCCCGAAAATCTACTTCGGCCACACCTGTTTCTCTATTCCCCGATAGATGTTTATGAGTACTAAAAAGTCACCAACTATCATCGAAATCGATCCGCACAGCAACGAATAGGAAAGGTGGACATTTTGAATTTCGACCCAAAAACCGATTTTTCTAAATTTTCACCCAAACGTGGGCGATTTCGAAAAAAGTGATCTATTACAAAGTTGTAGAGCTCGCCGAGCTTTATTAAATGGTGTTTGTGCAATAGAAGCACCCTACCAAAAGTTACGCCTGCCCGAAGTTTTGCCCTGAAACCCAGAACCCAACTTTCGGCAATATTTCCCGGCTTGGGCTGCATCTGACAGAATTCATCAGTGTTGTGCGCTAATTGGCTATCTGAGATACGCTAATTGCCAAAGAACTAGAAGTCTTACTTCAAAAATAAAACACTTACAGCCTGGGCCGCGAACCCTATTTTTGGGTCGAAAAACCCGGTTTTTGCTACCCGGCCCGGGCAGGCCCGGACCCAGCCCGACGGCGCCCCCACCATCGGATAGCCCAATGTCTTTTACATATTCGGCCCATAGCTCGTCTCGCTCCGATCTACCAGAACACTATTCTAAGCGTCCAAAGTTCGTCAGAGGCCGAAAAACCGGGTTTTTGGCAACTTGCCAAAAATCGGGTCCCGGACGGAAGTCGAGACCTTCGATCCACCCTGCGCTATCCCGAGGCCTATCGAATAAAAAAAAATTCGCCACGATCGGCCAACTCTAGCCCGACTTATGAGCGTTCCAATTTACACAGAATCCGCACCATCACTATAGCACTCCTCCCTTTTGTAGGGGAGGAGTGCCAAAAAGTTGGATTTGATCTGTGTGCAAACAGATTGGTTAAATGAGATTAAATCCAAGTTAGCTGCACAACGTTAGTTGAACTTAGTTCTTTATTAAGCCGAAGTCAGAATTTAGAAATCTACCTGAGTGTTGAGACTATCTGGAGTGAATTTGCTGATGTCAAAGTGAGACTAGGTAAATACATTAGATTAAAGCTAAACTATGCAAAACTATACTATGAGAACTGGCCTAAGTGATGCCAACTGACGCTAATATTTATTTAACTGAGCGAAGATTACAGTTTGCATATCTGAGTAGGTTTACTGAAAGCAACTTAGCTACCATTCAATGAAATTAAGGCTAAATCGTTAGCTCAAAATAGAATTTGTTCAAATAATAACAAGCTGTTTTAAAAAAGTTGAGTTGTTTTATTAATACAGAGTGGTTTGTGAGTTTTTTAAAGTGGAAGAGTTAAAGAGTGGATACTTTTGTAAAGTATTTCGAAGCCTTTCCGATATGACGCGCGCCCGCCCGGAGTCCACTATTCATGCGCTACTTCTGACCCACTCCTTTCTGAGAGGTTCTTGCAGGGCAACATTGGGATCGCCCGGGATTATTTTTTTGAGCAAGACACATGCATTTCTGAGCGGTTGTTGCTGGGCAACATTGGGATCGCCCGGGATTAATTATTTTTGCAGACAAAGTTGTTCGTAAGACAAGGGTTTAAAAAAACAAAAGTATTTCTTTAGGAATGACCGTTCAACAACTGCCTCAACGTAAGCTTTCAAACGGTCGAACGAATGCCGCTCGACAACGTAAGACGAGCGAGTTAGGGCCCATTTGCTGTTTGAACCTTTGGGTTACTGTAGCTCGCGATATTCAAACTTTTGGGTTTCGACCAATAGAAGAAGAAATGATCAGTGAGTCAAGAGCTATCCAGCAACTCAAGATCGTCTCTCTACGACGCACGCTGAGCGGGTTAGAGCGATTTCTATGCTAAAAACGCGAGAATGTCGCTTTTCCTGGTGCGTGTTTACGTAATTAACAAAATTTTCACGCCAAGTAAAAGACCACGTCGAGACCTTTTAGTTGACCTATCGCACGCCGCTCTACGACGTAAGACGAGCGTGTTAGTGCCGTTTTGCGTTTTGGAACTTCCGGTTACTGTAGCGCGCGCAATTCAAACTTTTGAATTTCGACTTCTGTTAATGGAATTATCAGTGTGCCGAAACCTATTCAACGAACTCAAGATCGTCTCTCCACGACGGAAGACGAGCGAGTCAGATAAGTTTTGCGTTTTAAACCTTTGAGTTACTGTAGCTCCCGAAATTCAAACTTTTGAGTTTCGACCAGTAGAAGAACAAATGATCAGTGAGTCGAGAGCTATCCAACCAACCCAAGATCGTCTCCGTACGACGCACGCTGAGCGAGTTAGAGCGATTTCTGCGTTAAAAACGCAAGAATGTCGCTTTTCGTGTTGCGTGTTTGCGCAATTAACAAAAGTTTTAATGCCAAGCGAAAGAGCACGTCGAGACCTTTCAGTTGACCTATCGCACGCCGCTCTACGACGTAAGACGAGCGAGTTACAGCCGTTTTCCGTTTTGACCTTCGGAGTACTGTAGCGCGCGAAATTCAAACTTTTGAATTTCGAAGTCTCTTAGCTGAATGATCAGTGAGTCGAGACCTATCCATAAAGCCCAAGATCTCCTTCCTACGACGTTCCAACGCCGAGATCTGAGAGCGTGACGAACGGACGGACGCACGAACGAACGAACGCACGCACGATAAGCTCTCGTAGGGGTTCGCCCGGCTGAGGCCGGGCGAAAAGATTAGAATAAATTGATTTCAATTCTGTTAGAATAAGTTTAGTTGAATTTAGCTAGAGAAAACACAACAAGCCGTACTAAAACAATTGAATTGAGCCATGTAATGCAAGCTGAACTGAAGTGGGTTGACTTGCTTTCAATTTAGAATAAACTGAAGTAAACTACCATAAAAATTAATTTGTTTTAGCGAGTTTGAATAAAACTGATTCAGAAAAGTCTGTTGCACTACACTAAGGCAACCATAGCGAAAATTGTGTTGTCGTTAGGGTTGTCAACAAAAACTCCGAGTTAAAAAACTAAAAACTCTAAAAAACTAATCGTCAGTTTTTTAACAATGGAGGATTAAAAAACTCTAAATAAATAACTAAATTCAAATTAGTTTTTTAATTAAAAACAAAAAATAACTCGAGACTAGTTATTTAAATCAGTTAAAAAACTTAAATAACTAAGCTCTAGTTATTTAAACTAGTTATTTAATTATTAGTTTTTTAACTAGTTATTTAACAATGAAGTTTGGTCAGGCTGCCTATTTTCTGCTATTAAATTCTTGCATTTCATGGCACATGCTGTACTATTTCGATCATATTGGCACCGTCAGAGTACCATTCAGTGTCCTGACACTATATACTGAACATTTGACAAGACAGAACAGTACATTTCTGGGTCAAGTTTTGCCATACCAGTTAAAAAACTAGTTTTTATTAAAAAACTACTCAAGTTTTTTAATTGCTTGAAATTTAAAAAACTTAAATAACTGAAACCGAGTTTTTTAAATCTGTTAAGAAATTTAAATAACTACCACCTAGTTTTTTAACTGGTTAAAAAACAAAAATTAACTCGTCGGGAGTTTTTGTTGACAACCCTAGTTGTCGTACTTCGTCAAACTGAGTCCCCACATTCCAGCCTGAAGCCCCACCTTCGAAAGACGGCCTATTGCGAGGGAGTGGGGCAGGGAGGGAAGGCGGAGTGGGAGAGTCTGTGGCAGAAACTGCTGGTGGAAACGGTGCAAGTCGAAAAGCTGAGAATCATTCACGCCCTTGGATGCGCCACGGACGAAGCTCTCATCACGCGGTGAGTGCATGCGCCTGAATAGAGCCGCAATTGCGACACGACGCCGCGCAATTTGGCGTCAACTGGTGTAAAAGCTTTGAAATTTATCACAATCACTTTGTAGCGCATGTAGCATTCAAATTGGAGTCTGGCGCATGGAGCCCAGCGCACGGCTTCAGCAAAGTTGTCTGTCTTGTCTTATGTAGCTAAAACGCGCACCGTAAAATTCTTCTCAGGATGCTGACTGAGTCGGTAGAGGGAGAGGACGTGAGGCAGCAGGACATTCGCTTCTTCTGGAAAGCGGCTGCTGGCAGCCTTCTGGGAGCCAAATCGATGTGGAACTATCTCTCTCACAACACTGAAACTCTTAAGGAGAAGTGAGTCAGCATTGGTATTAGAATACAAAATCTTTGCAACCATCCTTGTCGCGCAGTGCTGATAATGATTCCTGGAAGTTGCACGCTTCTGCAGTCCTTGGCCACCTACCTTACATTTTCATCATTTCTTCCCACCCCCCCCCCCCCCCCTCCTACCGCCCCCCCCCCCACCCCCACATGCAATAGTTTCGACTTTCGTAAGTTGTTGAAGTAGCTCGTGTTCCATTGAGCTGAGCAATTGTCTTTCGGCTTCGAAACACGAATTTTCACAACGCTGGTCGTTCAGATTCTCAGGCGACACTTACACTCTGAAGAAAATCATCAAGAACGCTCTTCCCAATCAGCTCTTCAAGCGAGACGCCGACCTCCAGCGAGTGAGAGAGTACATTTGTCGTCGCTGTCCCCACTACAGTCGTTGTAGTCAGCTGGACGTTGGGTGCATTTGCAAACTCATTTCAGCTGCAAGCTGCATTCATCTGCAGATGCAGATACATACATGCAATGACCCATTCACAGAGCACGCTGAGTTTGTTCGGTTAGGTGCTGCGAAGTCATCTACACAGCCTGTTCATCATCAGCCCGAACAAATTCGCCTGTCATTACCACCGACTAGGGTGAACTTGCCTGAAACTTGCATTCCTTTCAGCTGCAAGCGTTCGCAGCGGCTTACCCGGAGATGTCCAGCTACAGGGAGATTGCCTCGGCGCTGGAGCGAACAAGGACGAACGTTGACTGGATGCAGAGGAATTATGACGACTTGGTGGCCCTCTTTGGCGCTCATTCAGTCGCCCCCTACTCTCCACTCGAGTCCTCAGATGGAGACAAGCCAACCCCGGAAGAGCTGAGACTTCCAGGCGACTGGAGACCCATCCTTTACCGCCTGGAGGTGCGCACGTTCCTGCCCAGCGGCGACTTCGACTTTCCGCCCGAGAAGCAGTTCACCACCACTGGAAGGCTCAACGTCTCAGTGGAATGTCTGCATCCCTCCACAAAGATCACTCTGAATCAGCTGGAGTTGAAGATTGTCTCTGCGAGACTGTCCACCGGAGAAGTTCCTCAGAAGATCGTGGTCAGAAACGAGACCCAAATGGTCGACTTCGAGTTTGAAGAGGCGTTCGGTGCTGGGGAGCAACTTGAATTGCAAATAGAGTTCGAAGGACTCATATCCGACGGCTTGATGGGACTATACCGTAGTCAATACGAGGAGAATGGTCAGACGAAGTGAGTGCGCAAAAGATTTGGATAATAACTAAATTTGGTTTGTTTTGTAGATTAGTTGTCTCTCTGACAGTCCAGTTGTCTTTCTTGAACAAATCTTCATGAGTGAATGAATTGCCAACTGTCACTTCAGGTACCTGGCAGTGACGATGATGGAGCCGGCTGATGCTCGTCGCTTTCTGCCCTCCTTTGACGAGCCAGCAATGAAGGCTGAATTCGAAGTGGTCGTCATCCATCCCAGGGACACCTCTGCCATCTCCAATGCCCTCGAGGAAGGTCCTGCGGTGCCCATCGGGTAAGCGTCCAGTTGACGACCAAATGAGGATGGCACTCCCTTGTTTTGCTCTGACTCTCTCATGACAACATGCAAGCCCTCTTCTTCAGAGGAAAGTGGCTGAAGACGAGCTTCAAGAGGACTCCCAAGATGTCCACCTATCTGCTAGCCATCTGCGTGGGACAACTCCAGTACACAGAGTCAAGAACCGCCAATGGAATCCGGGTTCGGTCTTTGCATTTGCTCACTGGATCAATGCTTTGCAAAGCGCTCTGGTGTTCGAAATGGCATGTGATCATCTTCAGTTCCGCATATGGGCTCGTCCTCAAGCGTTGGATCAGACCGCTTATGCCTCAGAGATTGGCCCCCAATTGTTGGAGTTCATGGAGGATTTCTTCGACATTCCCTTCCCTCTCCAGAAACAGGGTATGAAGAGCCGACTCCGTTCAAAACCATATATGTTCCTTCAGCAGTCAGACTATTCACCCCTTCACAGACATGATTGCCCTGCCGGACTTCGCCTTCGGCGCCATGGAGAACTGGGGAATGATCACCTATCGGGAGAAGAATCTCCTCTACGACCCCAGCATGTACTCTCTGGAGGAGAAGCAGTTTGTCGCCATAGTCGTCGCCCACGAACTCTCCCATATGGTGACCAAAAGACTGACTGACTGGCGGATTGACCAACCGACCAACCAACCAACCCCCCCCCCCCCCCCCCCCCGACCGACCGACCACCCGACCGACCGACCGACCGACCGACCAGACCTACCTACCTGAAACCGACCAACCAACCTACCTACCTATCTATCTATCTACCCATCCGCAGGCGGCCGACCATCTATCTACCTATCCATCCATCTATCCAACTAACCAACCATCTATCCATCCAACCATCTATCCATCCATCCATCCAACCAACCATCCATCCATCCATCCAGCCCATCCATCCATCTATCTATCCACCTATCCATCTATCTATCTATCTATCTATCTATCATCACACCCATCTATCTATCCATCAAACGAATGATCTATCTATCTACCTATCTACCCACCTACCCTACCAACCGACCCACCCACCCAGCCCACCCACCACCCACCCACCCCCCCACCCCCACACCCCCCCACCACCACCCCACACCCCCCCCCACCCACCCACCCACCCCCCCACCCACCCACCCACCCACCCACCCACCCACCCACCCACCCACCCACCACCCACCCACCCACCCACCCACCGACCCAACCGACCCCCCGACCGACCGACTGACTGACTGACCGGCCGACTGACGACCGACAAAACTGGCCGACACACCAACTGGCCAACCAACCAACCGACTGACCAACCGACCGACTGACCGACCGTCAAACTGATCAACTGACAGATCGACCGACCGACCAACTGACAGACTGACTGGCTGACTGGCGTTGCCTCATCACATCCAGATGATTGTTTGAACCTCATGTGTTCTTACGCCCTCTTCGCCATCTCAGTGGTTCGGCAATCTGGTCACTATGAAGTGGTGGGACGACCTGTGGCTCAACGAGGGCTTCGCCTCGCTCATGGAACAGATTGGTGCTGACGCGGCCAGCGACGGCCGATTCGAAATGGCACGCACACATACAGATTCTGGTCACTGTGGCCACTGGAGGTGAAGCTTCCACCGAGAATGGTGTTGTTCGTATTCAGGTGTCGCAGATGGTCAACCGTCAACAGGAGGCCATGTCCTTCGACCAGTTGAATCAGTCTCACCCCCTGTCGACGCCGGTGCCCACTTCAGACGACGCCTGGGACAACTTCGACCTGATTAGCTATGAGAAGGTGGCTGCAACTGCCTTCAACCACTACTCACTGACAGACGCAATGAGCTTTGGTTGTTGATTTGTCTGCAGGGTTTTCACCGATTCAGGGCTCCGCAGTGATACAGATGACAAAAGCTGTCATTGGAGACGCTGCGTTCAAGAGGCGCATGACGGTTAGCGTTTGTTTGTGTGTGAACTGGGTACTTACTCCTCAGCTTGTTTCAAAACCCGTCTGCTGTTTCAGGCGTACCTGAACAAACATCAGTACGACAACGCCGCCAGTCAGGATCTCTACGACGCTCTAGCAGCCGAAGACGAGGTGAGTCGCTTTTGACGTTGGCGATCGTGACGCTGTCATTGTCGCACTTTGTGCAATGCAATGCAATGGAATGCAATGTAATGCAATGAAACGATCTAAACTAAACAACAGCTTTAATGCAGGCCAACAAGTTCGACATCAATCGAATGCTGCTGACCTTCACCCTGCAGAAGCACTTTCCCGTGCTGAATGTGACGAGACAGCGCCATAGCAGTCTCGCGAACCACTCTACACTGCTGATTGAACAGCAACCTTTCGCGCTGGGTCACAAGCCGTCGGAAGACGATTCGCCTTTTGGGTAGCGCGAGTTTAGACTCTGAATGAATCGATGAATTGCTTATTGCTCGAGTTGCCGTATTGCAGTTACAAGTGGCATATTCCTGTATGGATTTCCAAGCAAGGCGATTCAAGAGGGCGACACCAGCTGATGTGGATGTCCGAAAAAGGTTGGTAAGACGGCAAGGCTTGTTGTGAGGCGACGGGACTACAATTCTCAAGACAATTCTCTCACAGTATCCGAATGCACTCAGGAAATCTCGCCGTTGAAACGTCTGAGGCCAGCTGGCTTGTGCTGAATCCAGAGGTGAACGGCTACTACAGGGTGAATTATGACGCCGACAGTTGGCGACTCATTTCGAAACAACTGGAGGAGGAGCGCGAGGTATGAAAGAGGCCATACTGCTCCGGGGCATTCGACTGCGTCGCACAAACGATGGAACACAACCAGGGAATTCATGGCTTGACTTCAGGTGTTCGACCCCAAATTGCGCTCGCAGCTGCTCGACGACTCTTTTACGCTGGCGAGAGCGGGTCAATTAGACTATGGGATCGCTCTGAAGCTACTCGAGAGCTTCGTGAGAAGCGGCGACGTCCATTTCGTGCCCTGGAAGGCGGCGCTGACGAATCTCGACTACATCCACCAGATGTTCGCTGGGACCGATGGGGAAGAGGCCGCAAAGGTAGAATTTTACCGGTTGAAGTGTGTTCGACATCGTTTGCCCAATCGACTTTGTGCCCCTCCAGAAATATCTTCTGGAAAACGTCGTGGCGGCTGCGTACGAGAGCGTGGGATGGAGCGAGCCTGACGTCGAGACGGTCCTCACTCAGTGAGACTATTTGCGTGCAGTGTAGAAGTGTGTGACAGTCACCCAATGGTGGGTTGTTGTTGTTTCAGGGAGTTCCAAAGGGAGATAGTCGGATGGGCCTGTCGTCTGGGCCACAGCAAGTGCAGCAGCGAAGGAAGACGGCGTTTCGAGGAGACGATGGCCTCTTGTCATAACAGACCTCTGAGCGACCCACAATGCAACGAGTATGTGCATACCTAATCATGGTGGAACCCTTTTCTGTTTGGGTAATACCGGTATCAGATGTGGTGTAGCAGTAGGCATAGAATATACTAAGGTACATAGCACATATCTAGGGATGCACAATTGTCAGCTTTTGAAGATTGGATGGGCAAGTCTAAATTGAACTGCATACCTATGTAAGATATGTAGGTAGGTAAATCAAAACGTCAAAAAGTTGGATTTGATCTGTGTGCAAAACAGATTGTTTAAATGAGATTAAATCCAAGTTAACTGCGCAAAATTAGGCAACCTGAGTTCTTTATTAAGCCAAAGTCAGAGTTTTGAAATCTACTTTTATGTTGAGACTGACTGAAGTGAATTTGCTGAAGTCAAACTGAGACTAAATACATTAGATTAAAGCTAAACTGTGCAAGACTACTATGAAAACTGGCCTAAGTGATGCCAACTGTAGCCATTATTTATTTAACTGAGCGAAGATTGCAGTTTTTATATCTGAGTAAGTACACTTAAAGCAAATTAGCCAGCTTTCGATGAAATTAAGGCTAGGCCAATAGATCAGAATAGAATTTGTTCAAATATTATAAACTAAAATAGATTGATTTCAGTTCTGTTAGTACAGGTTTAGTTGAATTCAACTAGAAAATACAGCAAGCCATACTAAACTGATTGGATTGAACCGTGTAATGCAAGTTGAACTGAAGTACATAGGTTG